>CANYLF010601560.1:0-13186 GCA_948193215.1 Bocquillonia castaneifolia | reverse complement strand
TGATTATTTCCAACTTAATTTTAATTTTTTTCAAAATGAGAACAGAAGTATTTTTGGGAATGCTTTTAACTTCCTGATTCCTAGCATTCACTCGAACAAAATATTAAAACAATAAAAGGAAAATTATTATTTATTATCATTGTATATTAAAAAAATATTTTAACTATTAATATATATATATAGATAGTTAATTAATTTAATGAACCCGGACAAATTGGGTATCTACAAATCTCTCCCCAAAGGGCTTAAGTTCCCCACACTAGATGTTTATTCTGGAAAGTCCGATCCTGCAAGCCACGTCTACAAATTCCAGACATCTATGAGTGTCCAAACTAATGAGGACTATATATGGTGCAAATTCTTCCCTACCACCTTACAGGGGAACGCTGTTGATTGGTACAAAACATTGTCCCCTCACTCAATACACTCCTTTAGACAACTCGCCATAGCCTTCAGGTAGAGATTTGTAGCCTCCATCCAATAGAAAAAGGTGTCAACAGACCTATTCTCCATCTAGAAAAAGGAAGGCGAACCCTTAAGAAAATACATAAAGCGGTTCAATGATGAGATCGCCAAGATAGGAGATTTGAATCAGGACGTAGCTTGCTCTGCTATGCTCCATGGTACAACAAATGAGGAATTCAGGAAGGAGTTATTAGCCAAGGCTCCTAACAATGTAGAAGCTCTAATGGCACTCGCCAACACAACCATAAGAGTGGATGATGGTCAATATTATCTGAAGAGAATGAACGAATATAAAAGGGAGCTTTTCCCAAGGGGAGATAGGCGATCTCCCAAAAGAAGCAGAAATTCAAGAGCTAATAAAGGGTCTAAGAGTTCCAATCTCCCCAAATACACACCCTTTAATACATCTAGAGCACGAATCCTCATGCACATCAAAGACAATGGAGAGAGGATTGAATGGCCAAGAAGGATGAGTTCATATACCACCGAGAGAAGGGACAATAGAAAGTACTACCAGTTTCACAAAGATGTTGGTCATGATACGGAGCAATGCAATCACTTGAAGAAGGAGATAGAAAAACTCATTCAAGCTGGGTCCCTTAGGTGATTTGTTAAAAGGGATGAGCATGATAGACCCGCCTATGATAAAGATGATCGAAAAAATAGGGAAACAAAGAGGCGAGATAACAGGTAAGAAGAAAGGCCTAGAGAGCAAAGAGACGACATAGGAGAACATAGAAGGAATGAAAGAAGATAAGAAAGGAGGCGAGACCATAGAGATGATGAAAATAGTGATGAAGCTGAAGGCGATAGAAAGGCTAGAAGGGGGGCCTATTAAACACATATACGTAATTGTAGGAGGTGACAGTTCTACCAAGAGAAAAAGGTCAGCTAGGTCTGTCTATTTTGTTAATTCAAAAATAGTTCCAGCAGAGCAAATTGGAACAGTGCAAATCTCAGCAGCCGACAAAGGGGCAACAATAACCCCTCATAAGTACACTTTAGTAGTCAAAGCACTAATTCATAATTGCATGGTTCACAACATATTAGTAGACACAAGGACTTTAGTGAACCTCCTCACTCTGAAAGTATTTGATAAAATGGGGCTAGATTAAGCCAAGCTATACCCTGTCAGCACTCCCTTGGTAGGCCTAGGAGGTAAATCAACCACAATAGTTAGCTCGATCAAGCCTGAAGTAGAATTGGGCGAAAGAGACATAACAAAGGGGTTGCAAGCAGAATTTATGGTGGTAGATATCCCATTCGCATATAATGCTATTATTGGGCGACCAATCCTCAATGAAATGTGTGCCAGCATCTGTATACGGTATTTGCTCTTAAAGATTCCTACCTCGAAAGGAGGGGCGATAATCAAAGGCGACTAGAGACAAGCAAGGATCGCCTATTGTCAGGGACTAAAAGGGGTGTTCTCAACCATTGCCATATAAGAGAATATCCAACCAAAGGAGAATAAAGCCGAACCTGTTGGAGCTGTCCAAAACAAAGCCCTAGGGTTGGGCAAGGAAATAAAAGTAGGAGAAATGGACCCAGGGATCCTACAAAAAACTTTGAAAGCACTCTTAGAATTCCAGGATGCTTTTGCCTGGATGGAGGATGAGCTAATAGGGGTTAGCAGAGAAGTGATGGTACACAAACTAAATATTGATCCAACAATCACCCCCATAGTACAAAAGAAAAAGAAGCACAGCTGGCCCAAGTAGATTGCCATCGGCGAAGAGATCAATAAGCTAATGAAGATGGAAGTAATCAGGGAAGTCCAATACTCTGAATGGTTGGCGAACATGGTAATGGTAAAGAAACCTAATGGCTCATACAGAATGTGTGTGGACTTTATTGATTTGAACAAGGCGTGCCCAAAAGATAGCTATCCATTACCACAAATTGATCAGTTAGTAGACTCCACTGCAGGCCACCAGCTATACTCCCCAGTGGATACCAAATCTAAATACTACCAGATACTAATGCATCAACCAGATGAAGCCAAAACCGCCTTTACAACTCATGAAGGCACTTATTGTTATACCAAGATGCCCTTTGGCTTAAAGAACGCAGGAGCCACCTTCCAAAGGATGGTCAACAAAATGTTCAAAAATAATATGGGCAGAATATAGAGATCTACGTGAATGACATGATAGTCAAATCAAGGCGGGCGGAGGAGCATCCTAAAGACTTGAGAGAAGTCCTTGAGATTCTTAGAAGATTCAAGTTGAAATTAAACCCAGAGAAGTGTGTCTTTGGTGTCAAATCAGGCAAGTTCCTGGGATTCATGGTATCCCAAGGGGGAATTGAAGCCAACCCTGACAAAATCCGAGTGATCATTAACATGGAACCGCCTAAAACACTTAACGATGTTTAAAAACTTAATGGGTGAATCACCGCCCTAGGACGGTTCATTTCAAGCTCGGCCAAGCGATGCCTACCATTCTTTAAGACTTTGAAAGATCCCAAAAACTTTCAGTGGCCAGATGATTGCTCAAAGGCCTTCTAAGAAATCAAGATATTCCTGACATCCCCCCATTGCTAGGTATGCCAATAGAAGGGGAAACCTTATACCTTTACTTATCCACCATGGAGGAAATAGTAGCAGCAGTACTTATAAGAGAGGAAGACGGTGAATAGTTGCCCATCTATTATATCAGCAAAGTGCTACATGAAGCTGAGCTTAATTACCCAAGGTTAGAAAAGCTAGCATTTGCACTGTTAATAACAACGCAAAAACTAAGGCATTACTTTGAGGCATACCCAGTCGTAGTCAGAACAAACAGCCCCTTGAGAAAGTTATTACAAAAAGCGGAGGCTTCAGGAAGAATAGCAGAATGGGCGATCCACATTGGAAGCTTGGGAGTTACTTATGAACCACGAAAAGCTTTAAAGGCCCAAGTGTTGGCAGATTTCATGGCAGAGATGACACCAAGGGAACCCATGGCCACCAAGGAGATTTTCCCATGGAAACTAATGGTAGATGGTGCACTTTGCTCAGCAAGAGCAGGTATCAATATCTTAATCAAAGGACCAGACAAGGTAGAAATCAAATATGCAGCTAGAATAGGGTTCTCCATTTCCAATAAAGTGGCTGAATATGAAGCCCTCATCCTAGGGTTACAAATCACCCTGGAAATAGGCATCACAGATCTGGAAATTTATAGTGACTCATAGCTGGTTGTGAACCAAGTCTCGGGCGCTTTCCAAGCAAATAAAGATATGACTAAGTACGTCTCCATGGTAAAGCAACTAATCACAGAAGGTGAAAAAAGGAACAATGGCCAGTGGCAAATATTGCAATTCCCCAGAACAGAAAATCAGGGGGCTGATAGAATTGCAAAGATGGCAGTAGAGAGAATGGTGATCCCTAATGTACTAATCGAAGAGATAAAATCCCCTAGTACCGCCAAGGTCAATATCCTGCCGGTTGAAGACAATAGAGGATGGATGGAACCGATTATCCAATACTTGAAAAATGGCATCCTACCAAATGATCCAAGGGAATAAAGAAGGTTAATGAGGAAAGCCACCGAATACGCTTATAAGAAAGGGGAACTGAGAAAGAGGTCTAAAAGCCAACCTTGGCTCAAATGCTTGAGTGAAACTGAAGCAGATTATGTGTTAAGAGAAATTCACAAAGGAATAGGAGCCGCCCGTGAAGGGGCTAACGTGCTCGCTGGGAAGGTGATCTTAAGAAGATATTATTAGCCCACCATAAAAAGGGATGCTAAGAATTTGGTGTCCAAATGTGAAGCATGTCAATATCACGCCAACATACATCATAAGCCAACAGAAAAACATGACCCCAATAGGGAGTGAATGGCCATTCGCCCAATGGGGGATGGACATCTTAGGACCATTTCCCATAGCCAAAGCGTAGAAGAAATTATTGATAGTGGTGATTGATCACTTTATTAAATGGATTGAAGTAGAAGCAGTCCTAACAATTATATCTAAAAGGGTCCAAGACTTTTTCAAAGAAATTATATGCAGGTTTGGGATCCCTCACACTCTCATTATGGATAATGGCACACAGTTCGCCTTTCAATTATTCAGGAACTTTTGTGAAGCTTTTCAAATTGAGAAGAAATTCTCCTCGGTTCACCATCCTCAAACTAATGGACAGGCAGAGTCAGCTAACAGGATCATTTTTTAAGGACTTAAGAAGAGACTGGAACAAGAAAAAACCAGATGGGTAGATCATCTATTCAATGTCCTATGGTCCTATAGAACAACTCCTAGGGACCCCACAGGTGAAACCCCATTCGCCCTGTGTTATGGTTCCGAAGCAGTGGTCCTAGTAGAAATTGGGGAAAGGAACTTCAAGACTGAAGAACTCACACCCCTTAATGAGCAAGAGCTTCGAGTAAATTTAGACCTATTACTAGAAAAGCAAGAATAGACATACCTTAGGATGATGGCATGCCAATTAAAAATGGCATGGTTTCACAATAGGTGAGTCCGAGAAAGGAAATTCGAAGAGGGAGAGCTGGTCTTTAGAAAGAGTGAAGTGTCCACATAAGAAACTGGCAAACTATATGCTAATTGGGAAGGTCCCTTTCAAAGAGCCAAAGTCATTAGCAAAGGCACTTACAAGCTTAAAACACTCGCAGGAGAGGAAATCCCCATATCATAGAATGTGGAGCACCTCAGAAAATTTCACTAATAAAAAGACTTTAGAATAGCTAAGGCGAGTAGATATCCTTCATAGAAGCTGGGACAAAAAAGCCTATAATAGCAACTGAGGTATCTATCTATTTTCATTTAAGTTTTTTTCTTTTATTTAAATAAAACAAGCAAATGTAAGCCGAAGGGGAGCCTAACTTAAATCTCCAAGAAGATCAATAAAGTTATCATTTGCTAAAATCTAGCTTGATATAAGTCAAAAAGACCTCTCATGATAAAGGCAATTAATGAAATAAGGTGATCCCCTATAAATGGATGACTTAGGGGCAAAACACCACATTAAGAGCTCTCACATCGAGGCATAATAAACCTCATTGGGGAAATAAAAGACCTTATAAGCTAAGGCAAACATGCAAGAAGCTATATCATAAAGACCTTTTACGATAAAGGCAGTTATCAACTTAAGGCGGCCTCTTATTAAGGGGCGACATAAAAGCTAATATTACTAAGACCTCTAAAGGTAGGGGCACAATCAATCTCATGAGAGAAGAAAAGACCTTAAAATACTAAGGCAAAAAAAGACCTTAGGGTTATGTAAAGGCCGTTTGTTATGCATGATAAAAGCATAAGGAGGTTTGATACAATTCAAGGCGAGTGAATGGATAACCATTTACCAAAGACCCTAAGAATACCCAAAGGGCATATTCTAAATAGAACTAAGCTCTTAATAAGAGGTTAAAGAGAGATGCAAAATAAACAGCAATGCCTTACGATAAAGAAAGAATTTATAAAAAGATTAAAGAAAAAGGTAGGGCGAATGTAGAAGAAATACTACAATTCAATAAAAAGTTGATCGAGTATTTTTACAAAGGAAAATTCATAAAATTGTTCGCATAAAGAAAATAATTATAGGGGCGATTACTAGTCCGTCTCATCCTCATCAGGAAAGATGGCATCCATGAAGGAGAAGTCGAAGTCATGAAATTGTTGTTGAGCAGTGCTAAGGAGCTTTGCCCGATACTTGATGAGGGTTCCACCAGCAGAGCACTTTAGATAATCCAGTTCAGCTGCTTGAGAACTATGAAGGGCGTTCTCACCTTCAAGCTGAGTGATTCTAGCCTGTAAAGCTCATTGTTCAACCTTAAGTCAGCGTTCTCTTTCTCCAGTTGGTTCACCCTCTCTATTAGTGTTTACAGTTGGGCTTCGAGATCAACTTTCTCTTTGTTGAACTTCTCTTTAATACGTTTGGTCTTGTCCTGCTGCTTTTTCACCTCAGCCTCCACCACAGTAGTCGCCTCGTCTACTGCGGACTTCACTTGAGCTTGTACACCTTTCACTGCTCTCTTATGAGCTAAACGCTTTGCCTGATATTTATATTTCATTGTGCGAATAAGGTTCAGCGTCTGAAAAAGATGCATAGGAAAATGTTAGCAAATTGAATATATAAAGTAATAAGATAAATACCTAACATATGACAGGAACTTACTGAGAGCATGTGCTCCTGAACTTGTAAGGCGAGCGAGTTGTGAGGCCTCCTCGACAGACCTTTCCATATCAATAGGAAGACTTACTTCCCTGCTGATCAAGGCGGCAATTCGGTTGTCTTTGATGGTGGGATTCCCCATCTCATCCACCCATCCCTGGGCATACAGGATGACATTAGCAAGCTCGCCCTCAGAGCTAGAGGACCCATCATCATTGGTCTCCAACAGTTGAGAGCGAGTCTTTTTTGGTGTAGCCGCCGCCTTCAATCCAGCCTTCACCAACCTTTTTCTTTTGTGACTCGCCTCTGAAGGTTTCTGTTGAGGAGCCTCAAGGATAGTTGACTCCATAGGAGGAGTTGGTTCAGGAACTACAGTTGTAGTCACTCCTGGAAATGGGGCAGTTGAAGGGTTCACCGCTTCGGTAGCTCCTACTGCGGCCATCATGGTAGCATAGTTGATTTTCGGCATCTATAAAAGAATAAATAAAAGAAATATAAGTAAAAGGGAGAAAAGAGTAAATACCATTTGATGGTAAGTGGCTGGGTTCTCCAGCTTCAGCTCCTATGTCATCCCCCTCCTCTTCTGAATCCTCGTCAGATTCATCTCCCAATCGAGGGCTAGAAGGTTTGGTTTTGGGTGTATAATCCTCCCCATAAAGATGTTTTTTCAAAAGGGTTTCAAGGAGAATTTTGAGGTGTTCGACTAAAAATTGGGCGACCTCCACAGAGGAGCTGGCCAAAGTCCTCACCCATTTAGGTTTTTTGAAAGGAGTAGACCAGTTATTAGGGATTTTCCCCCACCCTGTTTCACAGGTCACTATGAAAAAATTGTCTCGCCATCCTTTTAAATGGTTCTTAAGACCTTTAAACCTCTTCCTAATCGCCTGAAAGGCGACATACTCAGAAGTGCCTACTCTCTCCACCACGCTATATGCGTTTAAGAAGATTTCAGGGGTCAAGGTATAGCCTTTTGGTTGGCACATGATGGAAGTGGCGGTAAAAAGTTTATGGGCATTGAGGTGAAGGTGAGACAAAGGACATTGAATGGTTTCTAAAATTTTTTGAAGTACAAGGTCTAAGGGGAACCTAAGCCCACTTTCCACACACTCCTTATAAACTATCTGTTCATTTGGGCCTAGGGTTTGGTTGGCTGAACTACCCTCCTCGGGTAGTCTCACGGTAAACCCATCTGGGAGACCGCCATACCTAATGGTAAAAAGGTTTAGGTAGGACTCTATCTGTTTGGCTGGGTGAAGGTCCACAGTATCTTTGGGCTGTTTGGGCTGTTTACGGGCCATATGTTTAATTTTAAAGCCTGGAGGAGAAAAAAGTTGAGGGGCGACTTCTGCGGTATTATTACTAGCACTAAAGGACTCGGTATCGCTATCTGACACATATCAGTCATTTAAGTCTATTTTCAAGTAAGCATTTTATCAAAAAACTGAAGGACATAGGAACAGGCCCCAAAGTTAAGGACATTCAACCAAACATACATGGGTATCATAGCGTAAGGTAGTAAATCACATATGAGGACAAACAATATGTTTAGATGCAAATCTCAATTTAAATCATCAAATCCCAGAATGATATTCAAAGTATAGAAGGCATAAATGGGCATCTCATCGATTCGGCAGGGATAATACGAAAATAGAAAATACCAGAAAAAGAAAACTTACTGTTGTTGAAGAAGTGTTTCGGCTCGCTCTGTAAATGGCTTGCCGGTAGAGGTAGAAACATCGTTGAAAAGAGGAAGTAATGGTGGCCAGAATCTGGGAACCTTTGATGATCGTTGGAGATAGGAAAAAGTTCAGATATATGAAGAGAGAGAGAGAAAGGAGATGAAAAGTTTTGAGTTTTGAAATGATTAGGATATATAAAAAGAGGGAAACTGAATAGTTTTTGTCTGGGAGACGTGGACAGTTTCACCTAGGAAATTGAACTGACATGATCGCTCAGTGGGACATGTGTCGACTGGAGCTGTTTGACATTTATTACAACCTTCAATATTCTCTGACACTCACCTATCTAACGATAGTCTTTTAAGGGGAATGGTTCTAATATAGGCGATTCTTAAAAATCCATACTTCCCAACGATTCGCCTTTGTTCAAAAGAAACATTACCGTAAGACGGTTCGCCAAAGAATGAAATCACCCTCAAGCTAAGTCTTTGACATTAGCACTGCTGGGGGGTGGGGGTTACTTGTAAGCCAAAAAAGCCCAAAGGGCCTATTGCATGCTAGGCTCTCGTTAGCCCATTTATATGTCCTGACACCTTGAATCCTAAGTGAAGGGGCCGGGGACTCTCATCACAAGGGGGGTTCCTAATCCTAGGGGGACTCTGACTCATTACACTAAAGGAGGACTCCTATGCCTATTAGGACAAGGATTCCTGGGCTCAAGGGGATTGTTCCTACTACTATATAAACCCCTGCCATTTAGGGGATCAGGTATCATTTTCTCATTCACATACATTCATAACTTTAAAGAGAATATCTCTAACATAAGCATCGGAGTCAGATTCCGGGGACCACCCTAAGTCTGCTCTTGTTTCGCAGGTTTTGGTGACTAGGGCGACACTCAGTCAAGGGGAACGTCCTGAACGTTTCACCTTCTAACTTTTCATATTATAGAATTTTTTGTGATCATTTCATGTTTACATTTTAATTTTTTTTATTTGGCATTTATAATAGTGTTTTTGAGTTAATCATTCAAATTCTATAATAGATATTAAGAAATTACCAAAAATTTTATATTATAAATATTTTATTTATTTAAATTAAAATAAACTAAATAATATTTTGATTTAAATTGACTCCAAATAAATTTTAGATATAAAAAATCTCAGTTTATTGGTTTTATCTGTTTTTAGTTTAGTTTCAATTTGAAATTTCCTCATGCCAAATTAATATTTGTTTAACATATGCATCATATGTAAACGAGGTCAACCAACTCATACACATTCACTCATAGTTAAAATATCCAAAATTTAAACGTTTGATTACTCTTTCTTCATCATAGATTGTAGGGGTGTGCATCGGTCGGTTCGATTTCGTCCGAGCCGGACTAAAACTGATCAAGTTTAGAATCGAACCAAACTAAATTTACTCATGCACTGAAATCAAATCAAATCGAATTAATTTAGTTTATTCGGTTTAGTTAGGTGGGTTTTCATTTTATTATTTTTTTAATTTTTATAATTTTTAATAAATATTTATCATATTTTTATATACTTATTTATTAAAAAAATTATTGAAATATATTTGTAAAAAAATAAGAAAATGTATGAAAATATGTTTAAAAATGTGTAAAATATATAAAATATATATAAATAAAAAAAATAAATAAGTAAATTATATAATTTTGGTTTTTCGGTCGGTTCGATTTTTTTTATCCCCTCCAACTGAACCAAAAACCAACAACCGTATTTTTTTACCTATTCTTCACTGAACCAAACCAAATAGACAATTTCAGTTCGGTTTGATTCGGTTTTTTAATTTTAATCGGTTTATGCACAGCCTACTCTTGGATACATGTCTTTTCTTTTCTTTTTTTATTTTTATTATAACATGTTGAATAAATATCTAACTTTACTCTTTATTGGAAGAAAGCACCCATTGTCCACTAAAGATAACAGTAGGAATGAAGGAGGAACACGTTCTTCACGGCCTTCATCACTTTGCGTACGAAGTATGCCTTTTTTTTTTCTCTCTCTTTTTTTTCCCTTGAAAACTGTTGAAAATCGATCGATTTTGTTCTACTGTATTTCTCTATTGTGATTTTGATACAAAAATTAAAACATTTAACTTTTTAATATTCTAAATAATAAAAGACTAAAATTAATTAAATTACTCTTAAAAATTAATTGATATAGTGGTGATAAAAAAGTAATAAAGTTCAGGAAACTAAAATTATGTTTAGAAGAAAAAAAAAAAAGAGTTCAGAAGAAATGTAATTATCTTTAGTAGTTGCAATTATGGAAGCACATGTCTATGATCTTACCTCTCCCCATTTGTTTCATTTTTTTATGGAAAAGTAAATTCAATCGAGAGATAACATCCTGCTTAAGAAGAGGGCCTAAAAAGTTTGGAATTTTACTTCAATGGCAAAAACAAGTATAGAAACGTGAAGCTCTTAGCAAAGAATGAACAACAATGTTGGTTTGTCTCTTAAATGACAAAGACTAAACTATGAACATGAAAGAAAAATACCAGAATATTCAGATACTAGAGCACCAAATTCAGAAAAGTTTGTTTGAGCAGACCTAATAGCCTTAAAAAATGTCCAAAATGTCTTATGGTCAAGAGAAAAAAATCTTAAGTTCGATTTTTATCATCACCGACAAAAGATTAAGGGGCTCTTATACAAGCCTGGAAAGTTTGACATTGGTTTTTTTAAGTGAATTAGTCAGGCTCCAAGAAAAGCCTGAGAACGTAAAAAGAAAAATAAATAAAAGAAAAAAAGGGTGTGTCTGTAATAAACCCTTCAGTATTATGGCAGCAAACATATCTGAAGAAGCCAAACCCACATCCAAATCCATAATGTAGATTTGGCTTCCCATAATATATTTTCTTCTTTTGTGTGTGTTTTTAATTTTTTTTAAAGTTTAGTTTATTACAATAAAATAAAAATGGTTACTATATATATATATATATATATATATATATATATATATGTATGTATGTATGTATGTATCTATCTTTCCTTTTGTCATATTTGTAGATACTCGATTTATCTGGCTTATAAATGATGTAATTTTGATTTTGTCAAATTTAAGGTTAACATTCTCACTCACTTGATCGGGATTAGTTATGGCTCCAAATGGGGCTCCCGATACTCGGGATATTAACAATTATAAAAAAAAGGTTAACATTCTCGGTAGTTATTTGACTCTACTTATTAACAATTAATGGTTTTCTTTTCTTAAAGGTATTGTTAATTCTATTCATGTAATAATTATTGTTTTTCATATTCTGGAGAGTGATTATAACAATGAGGATAATGATGATGTGAAGGTTTTTTTAATTTTTTTCAAGTGACATGCCTTAAATATTAGATTAGAGTCGATTTGTGACAATGATATAGCAACCTTATTTGTTTAAAGAGATTATAGAAAATTTATTCTCTATTGATCATGCACAATACGTTATGTGCTTAATATTTTTCATTGAGTTGTACTCATTTATTTGAATGAGTAAATGAATTACAGTTTCCCTCAAATAGGTTAAATGAAATTAATTATATTAATTAAATTAGAATTGCTACATTTCATCGTAATTTATTTACTCTTAATTAAATGGAATTAATTAATTTGTACTTGAAAAAAATTATATGCAATAAAAATAAAACAAAGCGCGATAGAACTTTTATTTTCTTTTAATTCATTTTTATTGACAAATTCAAGTACCAACCGTGATAACTGCAATGGAAATTATAACTATAACAAAAAATCTATGTCAAAGCATCATTGTATGTGGGAATATCTACTATAAATTCTAATATTAAGTTTTTTAGTTTTTGTTTCCCTTTTCACATTTTCAAACTGACCAGCAACTCTAAGTATATAAGAATAATTTTAGTTCGATTAAATTCAAAATTTTGATTTTAATTTTAAATAAGGATAAAATATTATTTATCCCTTTTTTTTTCAAAAAAAAAATTTAATAAATTTATATTTGATTTTCCCTTGTGAGAATGTGGCTTTTCTTGGAGGCCAATTTATCTTACTCATGTTTTCAGAATTTTTTTCAAAATTGAATTTGCTTTTTCTTAAGTCACATGGAAAAAATCAAATACAAGTTTATTAAATTGATTTTCTTTAACAAAAAAGAATAAATGATATATATTTTGTCTTTATTTAAAATTACAATCAAAATTTTAAATCTAATTGAACTAAAATTATTCTAACATGCTTAGAGTTGCTCCTCATTTTCATTCAATTATATTCAATTTGAATTGATCCAAACTAATTAGTTTTTTGGAGGAAGGAGATCTGAATAGAGACACGACTCAAATAAACCAAATAGAAAAAAATTCAGTTTAGTTTGGTATTTTAGATTTTAAATATTCAATTATTTATTTTTTTAAATTTTTACAGATATTTATTATATTTATATGCGTACATATTTTTTAAAATATAATAATCTCATATATAAGTATAAAAAATATAAAATATATAGTCAAAATAAAATATTTAGAAGTTAAACATTAAGATTTTAGTCATTTTGATTTTAAAATAAAAAAAACTAAACTAAACACTAAATATTAAAGTTTTAAAATTAAAAATTCGTACATAACCGAATAACAAAATTAATTGAAAATTGTTTCACAAATCCATTCAATTTAATTTCGTTTTACAATTCTGTTCAATTTTAATACATTTTTTCTAAACATAAATGGACTTTTTTTAAAGCCCCATATATGATAACGTCTTATAATTGTAGGAGATGATATATTTAGGTAGGCCATCAGCTGTCTAATTATACCCCAAGTTATAGGTAAAGTCCTTGGCCTACATAACCAGACAGACAAAAAAATTGAATGGTACTAAATTATAGAAAGACGATCTAAATAAAGTACTCCCATTAATAACGGAAGATTTTAAATTATTCA
>CANYLF010601321.1:0-12418 GCA_948193215.1 Bocquillonia castaneifolia | reverse complement strand
TAATTGAACTCATAATCAATTAATTACACCAAAACTTGGAAATAGAAAACTCAAGTTTAATACTAACTTTTAACTAAGTAATTGTTCACAAGCTAAGCAACACAATTATCATCACAGTTAAGCTCCAATTGAAACAAATTTAAACAATTAACTTAATGAAAATAAGTATCAACTAAATATGCTCAAAGCCAAACATGAAAAACAACACAATTTATACACATAGCGCATAATAAAAAGTTAAAAGTAGCCACAAAACACTTAATAAGCATCATACTACAATAATCCCTTCCCCCACACTTGAATTAAACATTGTCCCCAATGTTTAAGAAAAACAAAAGGAAAATTAAGAAATGAAGGAGGCTTCCCTAAAACGATCTTAAGCCAACGCCAAACCAAGTCCTGGCGAGTACAAATAGAGGCTGAAACACACAAAAACAACAAAAATAAAAACAAAAAACAAAAGAAAATAAAAATAAAAAGAAATAAAGAAAAAGATAACACCGATGAATCATAATGGGCTGGAGGCAACCTAGACTCAATATCAGTCACATGGTTGCGTAGAAAATGCATGTCACACTCAAGCTGATCATGTCGGCGCATGACTTGTGCATGACGAGCTACAACAGCCTGCTCCTGGGATCGACAAAGCCGAAATAAGCAATGCAGAATTACAGAAGATGACTTACGATGATGAGTAGTAGCAAGGGCAGTAGTGCAGGTACAGTTGCCTCCCTAACAGGCTCAGACACAAGAGCTTGGGCAGCAGAAGTAGAGGCACCTTCGGAAGCTCTCATCCCCCTCCTGTGGCATATAAACATTCTCCCTAGTAGGAGTAAACCTCCTACCCTGAACAGAAATCCAATCCTTCCCATCATCCTCATAATGGAAATGACCCAATGTATCAAAAGAGATACATTTAGCACCTGCATCCCGAACAATCTGAATGCCAGTAGGCAGTGGAGTAATAGAACGGTGAATAAGCCTAGAAATCAACACTGGATACAGAAAGGAAGCGGTGGAGGTCTTCGAACTAGTCACGGACTTAAAGGAAGCAATAATAGTCTCCGGGAGGTTAATAGTAGGAAAAGGAGGAATCCCAGAGAACATAACATCTAGCAAATACATCTCAAGCATACGTACCTCCCAATGACCCTTCGAATGACAAGGAATAATGTTGAAACCTAGAAGTTGTTGTACTAACCTCTGCTTCCCAGTCAAATTCTTGCTTAAGATTTGTTGTCTGTGATCCCTTGAAAAGCCAAACCTCTGTAGAGCTTCTTGAACTTGCCAATGAGGTTCAATGTGAACCTTCCTAGTTTTAGCAGCAAGACGCCCACCCTCATTTGGTAAACCCAACAATGTGGCCAAAGTGGATGTAGTAATCTCAAGCTCATGACCACGGACAGTGGTTGTGATCTCAGTGAAGTCATTATCACCCTTATGTTTCATATTGGCATAGAATTCTTTCACCAATTCGGGGTAGTAATCACCTCGAATGTCCACCATTTGCAACCAACCAAAAGGCTCAAAGAGAGCACGCAATTGAAATCGTTCCTCCACATCTCCACTAATGAATTTCTCCACTATAAATGCATGGTCTTTGTTCTTTGTATACCACGCTTCATTCTTGTTGTTAGTGAACCGATTCTAGACGGTTTGGGAGCGTGTTGACATTGCCTACATAACCAAGTACCAAAAACAACAAAAAATGAGTCTATGACAATGCAACCATGAATCCAAAATTTCACAATCACAATTAGTTGTAAAGGTGACATGGAATTATCAAACAATGCACCAAAACTACACCAAATAGCCTAGCAACAAATTAGAACTAAAAACAGCCCTATATGCTAAAATGTGCATGCATTAGATCGAAAAATAGAAGCACATGCCAAACTAGTGCAAACTAGGCACTTACAAGACTCTTAAAATGCACTAGAATGTCTAAAATGTATTACTACATGGATAGGCAAAAACAATAATCAAAATAGCCCCCTATACATGCATACATACCATATAAAACTTGAAAAATGGCATGAGCAACAAGGTAGCGCAATTGCCTAAACAAACATGCAAAATGGTGTAGGAATTAAGCCAAAACACAACCCAAACCAAGGGCACATGCAAAGAATGCTAAAACAGCCCATATACATGCATAAACTACTCTAGAAAGTGAGCTAGGCATTTTATCAAACACCTAGAGTGCATATTAACCAAGAGTATGCATATATTACAATTAGAATCATCAATTCCACCAAAATTCACTTCTAAAGCATAAACAATCACCCAACATCAATTATGCACAAAATCAAATCTCAATTTCATCAATTAACAATCAAAAATCATAAGAACAAAATAAACAAAATAAACAAAAGAACATGGAACTAAGAAATAAAGAAACAAGCATAAATATATATATACATAGACAAGAATTCATCAAAAACACAATCCTAAACTATAAAGATAAGAATTAAGAAGAGTAATTTGATAATTAATGAAATTGTGATTTAGGCTTACCTTAGTCTTCCACCACAACACTTAGAACTTGGAAAAGCAAATTGATAGATGAAAATAATCTCCAAATCAAGCTTCAAACATCCAAATGTAGTAGAAATTCAAAGTAAACCAAGTGGAATCAAAGGGGAATGTTCAAAGACATAAAGCAAGAAGTGAGGGAGAAGAGAAAAATAAAAGGAACGGAAAGGGCTGGCTGTGCGTGGAATTAAAATGGAGGAGGGGGCTACTAGTTCAAACCAGCCGGTTGAACCGGTTCGGTTCGAACCGGCCAATTCGAACCTGGCGATTTCTGTAATTTTTTTTCAAAAATTAATATAATTAACACCATAATTTTATACAGAAAACTTAAACAAAATAAACACTAAAACATTGAAAAACAATTAGATAGAATGAATTAAACAAAAAAAAAACAACCAAGAAACTAGAATTTAAAACAAATAACAAACATAACATAAAAATCAGATTTAACTATCCCCAAAAGCTTAACAAAATTCTTATTCTAAATATTAAAAGTTTGATAATAACATTGGGGAACCAAGAAAATTAAAAATAAAACAAAACCACACAAAACAAACAAAAACACAAAGAACCTAAAACACTAAGGATAAAAGCTAAAGAATATGATGAAGATGAATTGGCTTGATAGAAATTGGGTAGGGAATGTAGAAAGGCTAATTAGAATCGGAGGAATCCGTCTCCACTTCAATGAAACATCCGGCATTAGTAGAATAGCAACGTCATTTCCTAAATTCAACCGAATTGCTTACACGCCTAACATTCTTGGACCTTTTTCACTTCTTGCGCTCAATGGGCATGCTAGTTGCATCATCACTCTCCTTTTGAGGTTGTGGACGCTCGTTGAATGCTTCAACTCTAGCCCTAGTGTTCTTGAAATGCAGATTTCTCATCTCTTCCCTTTGTTCACGAGTCACTCCCCAAATATCCTTCATCTTTTCAATCATAGCCAATGATTTCCTTGCTTGCTTCAATTGATCATCCTCATCACTGTTTGGATTAATAAGAGGGAATCGAGATGGTTGAGAAAAAACTGTGTCCATGAGAAAATTAAAGGTCTTACCATCGTAGGAGAAAGTTTTGCTTAGGTCACTCTCTATAGAGCTAGTACTCCAATCATTATGGAAATTCTCTAAATCAACAAGAGGTTTAGAGATGAAAAGGGTAGAAAATTCCTTACCTAAACCTTCAACCATGAGTTTTCTATGAGGCACCTTAGGCAATGGGGTTTGCCGTCTAGGTTTCCTAACAAATTTTTGTAGTTCCCTCGTAGTATTCTCAAGGTGAGCTTGCATCCTTTCATGTCGCTCTAATTCCACAATCTTTTCCAAGCTCAAAAACTCTTCATATGGCTCATGGAAAGAGCGATGCCATGCTCTAATGGCGGTCCTTTGTGCTAAAGTTTTAGCATAGGGAAGAGTTGGGGGTTGATGGGATGGAATAGGCATTGGTTTTCCATGTGGGTATGGAGAATACAAAGTTCTAGGCAAGGGGGAAGAAGAACCCTTTCTAACCATGATGACAAAGAAAACAGAGAAAATAATGTGCATGAATTTTTTTATGTAGAATGAAGAAAATAGCTTTCTAATGCTCTATTTATAGGCATCAAAACCCAAATCCTACAATTCTAGGAAAACCTAATCCAAGTATTGCAAGGAAAAGCTCAACTTATCAAATGAGTAAAATAACTAATCATATAAGCAATTCCATGTATCACTAGGAAAACAATTAAACACAAATCCACTTAGAGTTAGGAACTTCCCTTTTATTGTAGCTTTTTCCCAAAATTCCCATAATTTCCTTGTGTCCTAGATTTCCCTACACAAACGAAACAAAAACACACAATATTACACAAAAATTGCGGCAAAAACAAGAAAAATAAAAAAATGCAAATTTTTTTTTCGAAAATGAAAATTAAAAATAAACATAACTAAAACAACATTAAATTACCTAACTAACAATATACTACAAAATTAATTAATTCAAAATAAAAGACATAAGAAGTAAAAATGTGGGTTGTCCTCCCCACTAGGGCTTTGTTTAACATCTAGAGCTAGACGTAGTGATGCTTCAATTGCATGAGAAGAAGGTTGGGGCGGTGTAGTATGCTTTCAATCATTGTCCATTTACTATAAATGGACATTGTTAATCGCCAACAAGCTCAAAAGCACCATTTTCCAACACCCTTGTAACTTTAAAAGGCCCGGACCACCTAGAACGCAATTTCCCTAGAAAGAGCTTGTACCTTGAGTTAAAAAGCAAAACTTGTTGCCCAACATGAAAGTCTTTCCTAATCACATTCTTATCATACCATGCCTTAGTTCTCTCTTTATAAAGGTGAGCACTATCATAAGATTCACGGTGAATTTCATCCAACTTCGCGAAATCAAACAACCTCTTTTCACCCGCCGTTTTCAAGTCAAAGTTCAACCTTTTGATCGCCCAAAATGCACGATGCTCCAACTCCACGGGTAAATGACATGCTTTGCCATAGACCAGACGATAACGAGACATACTAATGGGTGTCTTAAAGGCGATGCGATACGCCCACAAGGCATCATCAAGCTTTAATGACCAATCCTTGCGTGAAGAGTTAACCGTCTTTTACAATATTTGCTTGATCTCCCTATTCGAAACTTCAACTTGCCCACTAGATTGGGGATGATATGGTGTCCCTGTCTTGAATTTGCATCCATATTTCTCCAACAAGGCACGAAATTGATGGTTTTGGAAGTGAACTCCATTGTCACTCAAAATCGCTCTAGGAACTCCAAACCTTAAAAAGATGTGTTTCTTAACAAACTTCACTACATCTTTTCCCTTGTTGGTTGGAAGAGCAACAGCTTCCACCCATTTGGACACATAATCAACCGCCACAAGAATGTATTGGTTTCCAAAAGAGGATGGAAATGGACCTATGAAATTGAGTCCCCATATATCAAAAATCTCGACCTTTAAAATCGGCTTTTGCAACATCTCTTGCTTCTTCCCGTTGTTGGCATTGATCACATGTAGCAACAAAAGCTCTTGTATCCTTGAACATAGTTGGCCAGTAAAACCCACATTGTAGAATCTTTGCGACCGTTGGTTTTGCGCTATGATGTCCACCTGCTGATTCAGAATGAAAATGTTGGATGACACTCAGAATCTTAACTTATGGCACACAACGTCGGATAATGCCATCTGGACACCTCTTGAATAACAAGGGTTCATCCCGCAAAAAGTCTTTCAAAGAAGCAAAGAAGCGCTTCTTTTACTACGAAGTATAATCATGAGGCAAGGTATTAGAACATAAATAATTGACAATATCAGCATACCATGGCCAATTAACCTTATTTACATTCCATAATGTCTCATCGGGAAATAATTCATTAATGGGTAAAGTTACTTCCCTTTCTGAATGCATTCTTGATAAGTGATCCACCACCGTGTTCTCTATTCCCTTATTGTCCTTGATTTCCAAATCAAATTCTTGTAGTAACAAGATCCACCTAATCAATCGCGGCTTGGCATCCTTCTTTACTAGCAAATACTTCAAAGCTGAATGGTCAGTGAAAATAGTTGTTTTAGACCCTACAAAATAAGATTGAAATTTATCAAAAGCAAAGACAACATCTAACAATTCTTTTTTAGTAGTTGCATAATTTATTTGAGCATCATTAAGTAACTTGCTAGCATAATAAATAACATGCAACTTCCCTTCTTTGTGTTCTCCCAACACAGCTCCTACGGCATAGTCACTAGCATCGCACATCAACTCGAATGGTAGCTCCCAATTTGGTAAAGTAATAATGGGTGCCAAAATTAGCTCCTTCTTCAATTTCTCAAAAGCTTTGACAGAATCATCATCCATCTTGAAAGGAACATCCTTTCCTAATAAGGCACACAAAGGATGAGTAATCTTAGAGAAATCCTTAATGAATCTCCTATAGAAACCCGCATGCCCAAGAAAGCTTCTAATATCCTTGATAAATGTAGGAATAGGAAGCTTCTCAATTGCTTCAATCTTAGCACGATCAACTTCAATCCCCTTTTCAGAAATCTTGTGCCTAAAGATTATACCCTCACAAACCATAAAGTGACATTTCTTCCAATTCAATGCTAAGTTAGCTTCCTCATATCTAGCTAAAACCCTCTCCAAATTCGCCAAACAAGCATCAAAAGAGTTGCCATAAACACTAAAGTCACCCATGAAGATTTAGATAATGTCTTCGACCATATCGGAGAAGATAGCCATCATACACCTTTGAAAAGTCGCGGGGGCATTACATAATCCAAATGGCATACGTCGGATTAGAAATGTACCATAAGGACATGTAAATGTAGTCTTCTCTTGATCTAACGGGTCAATAGGGATTTGGTTGTAATCTGAATAGCCATCCAAGAAGCAGTAGAACTTATAACCTGCAAGGCGCTCAAGCATTTGGTCAATGAATGGTAAAGGAAAGTGGTCCTTGTGAGTTGCCGAATTGAGCTTCCTATAGTCAATGTATACACTCCAGTCATTAACCGTTCGCATCTCAATCACCTCATTCTTTTCATTAGTAACCACCATCATGCCTCCCTTCTTTGGAATCACTTGTGCCGGACTAAGCCACTTGCTATCTGAAATAGCAATGATTCCAGTATCAAGCAACTTAATCACCTCGGCCTTGACCACCTCCTTCATGTTCGGATTGAGGCGTCTTTATGGTTGCACAATCAGTTTGTGATCCAACTCCATAAGAATTTTGTGGGTACAAAAGGCTGGATTGATGCCTCTTATATCCCCCAAAGATCGAGCAACTACCTTGGGGTACTTCCATAGAAGCTCGATGACTTTTTACTCCGCATGCTTTGTCAAATCCGACCACACAATGACCAACAATGTCTCTTCCTTATCTAGAAACAAATACTTTAAATGAGAAGGCAAAGGTGCAAGTTCGGGTTTGGGTGGTGTTGTAGGTTTTTCCTCCTTGGGATGTCGATCAAGAGGCCCAAACCTCTCCCTACGAATAAATCCTTGGCCTTCCAGATATTGAGCTTGAGCTTTAAGGTCCTCCTCATCATTCTGCATCTCAGAACTCAATTGCAAATAAGTTTCTAGGTGATCATTAGATATTTCTTTAGCACATTGCAATTCCAATAAAGGATCAATCACATCAACCATAAAACACGCATCTAAATCCTCTATGAAATCAAAATGTCTAACAGCTTTCAATACATCAAATTCTTCCTTAGCATCACCTAATTGCAAAGTTAATTTGCCATTTTTCACATCAATTAAAGCACCAGCAGTAGCTAAGAATGGACGTCCTAAAATAATAGGTACATCTATGTTCATACTAATATCCATAACCTAGAAATCAACGGGAAAGTAAAATTTACCGACTTTAACAAGAACATCCTCAATGATTCCTTCAGGATATTTTACCGATCTATCAGCGAGTTACAATGACACCCTTGTTGGCTTTAAATCACCAATCTCCAAAGTTCTAAACAAAGACAAAGGCATCAAATTAATGCTAGCACCTAAATCACATAAACACTTATCAAAAATAAAAGAACCAATATTGCATGGAATCGTAAAACTCCCTGGATCTTTCATCTTTGTAGGTAGCATAGAATAATTTCTGAATTATGGAACTACATTCTTCAGTTAAAGCTATAGTAGCTTTCTCCTCCAACTTTTTCTTTCTACTCACAATTTCCTTCAAATATTTTGCATAAGAAGGTATTTGAGCAATGGCTTCAGTGAAAGGGATGTTGATTTGAATCTTCTTAAACATCTCTAAGAATTTGTTGAAGTTCTCCTCATCCTTCCTTTTCTTTGGCCTCGGGGGAAAAGGAACTGGTGGTATAATAGGAGTAGTAATCACTTCATTCTCCCTAGGTTGCTCCACTTGTATGCTTGGCTCCTTGTCAACATCCTTAGATGGTGCCAACTCTTCATCTTTGTCTCCTTGCTTTGTTGCATATGGCTCATCTAATGCCTTGCCACTCCTCAATTGAATAGCCATCGCCGTCTCCTTAGGATTGACAACTGTATTGCTAGGCAAAGCACCTTGAGGTCGTTCCTACAATTGCTTGGCTAGTTGTCCAATTTGTCGCTCTAGATTTTGAATGGTGACTCCTTGTTGCTTCATAATAGTGTCTTGATTCACCATATATTTGAGCACCATATCTTCAAAAGAAGGCTTGGCTGGTTGTTGAGGAGGTTGTTGCACTTGTTGTTGAAGCAGCACTTGTTGATGTGGAGTTTGATATGGTTGCCTTGGTAGGAAACTAGGAGCTCCTTGTCAAGGTTGACTAGGCTGATTTGAATCATTCCAAGCAAAGTTGGGGTAGTTGGGCCATCCTAGATTATAGGTATTAGAATACGGATCATTCCAAGGTTGACGGTTCCCATAATTGCCCACATAATTTGCCTCCTCTACATTATGATTTCCATCATAAGTGCAATTGGCAGATGCATGCCCAAGTTGACCACAGAAGTAACAAGCATCATTTGTAGGAGGATTAGGTTGACTTGGCTCTCTAGCCAAAAACATTTTCACATGCTTAGTGAGATCAGCCACATGATTGAGTACTTTAGAAGTTGACTGACCACTAGAACAATTCCTCCTATTCCTGCCAGCTTTCATTTGAGAGTTAGTAGCGAGCATCTCGAAGATATCCCACATCTCCTCAGAAGTCTTCTCACCCATACCAATACCGACATGAGTGTCCACCAAATTCTGCCCATTATCACTCAATCCATCATTAAAGAATGTTACTAAAAGATTGGTGGGGTATTAGTGATGTGGACATTGAGTCAGATAGCCTTGGAATCTATCCCAAGCTTTATGGAAAAGTTCACCATCATTTTGATAGAAAGTGCTGATCTTGGTCCGCAGCTCCGTAGTCTTGCCTTGAGAATAGTATTTGGTGATGAACTTCTTGTAGACACCATCCCAAGTCTGCATAGAACCTTTAGGCAAGTCCATGAACCAAATTTTGGCTTTATCCTGCAATGCTAGAGAGATACATCTCATCCGCAGCTCAAGTTCTGGAACACCATTCAAAGGAAAAGTTGCAATGACATTGCATAATTTCCTCATAGAAGCTAATGCATCCTCGGATGGTAGACCATGGAAGTGTGGAATCATGTTGAATTGAAGAGTCTTCAAATCATAATTCCTTGTAGCAACACTCAAAATAATGCATGAAGGGGATGCACTGATCACAAGGCGTTGAATATCATGAAGATAGGCCCTATTATCGCCATTCCCTTGTGGTGGAATTAGTGGATTTCCTTACGGTGGAACTATCCTTGGTTGCCGCCCATCTGGTTGTGGAGGATGTTCAACATTGACGATAGGATGTAGTGGATCAATGACTACTCCGATGGGTGGATTAGCAGCACCATTAGCACCATTGTTCCCATTGTTGCCACCATTGTTGTTTGCATCTTCCACTTGTGGCTCAAAATTGAGTGGCAACCCATAAGGTGGGTTATCTTTATTCCTTGGCTGACTCATCTTAAACAATTCAACTCTTTCTTCGATTTCGCTAGCTAACTTCTTTCAGCGAGTTGCTGAACGATTAGCTCGTAACGTGCGTTCGATCTCAGGATTCAAAGGTTCTAACTCTAATGAATCAAATTTCTTTGATTGATTTTGAGTTATCATGCACTACCTGAAATAAATCAACACAAATACCAAATTCAGCAACTAAAAGTGAAAGAATAAATATATAATACATAATCAAAAAATAACACTCTGTTGCCCCCGGCTACGGCGTCAAAAACTTAACAACTCCAGCAAGTGTACGGAATAGCCATAGTATATACTCGGAGTACGAGGTCGAATCCACAAGGACAAACGTGGAAACATTTCGATTATAAGCAAAATTGACAAGAAAGTAAAACGAAAACCCTTGAGTTGATTTTGAAATCGTTTTAAAACTAAATCAAACAAGGAATCAAAAACAAGTAAATAAACGAAATAACAAAAGAAAATTATATTAAGAAACAATCAATAAAAGAAGCACTGGAGTTTAGGATTTCATCTAGAGGAAGCAATTCAATTAACAATGTAAATTCATTCAAGCAAGACCTTCTGAAAGTGTTTTAATCCTTCGTCAAGGTAGAAAAATGTATTTGACTCAATCAACTATGGCAATCTATCGATGCACACTGATTAACAATCAAATCCATGAAGCACATCTTTAAATCAAGTTTAGGTTAATTGTCGTGTCCGTATTAACATCTAAATAAGCTCAATTTTTAATTCCTGGTTACAAGAATCCATCGATTCAATCATAAACCCTAACAAACATAGATCTAGGTGGCCAATCAAGACATATGTTAATCAAGCACTTGAAAATTGAATTGAATGAAGAAATAATGAAAAACTATATTAACATAGAGATCCAAACATCGTTAATCGAATTACTCCCCTACTAGATTACATCCTTCACTCTAGTAGGGGATTTAGTTCATAATCATAGTTAAAACCCAATAACAATCCATAACAATCAATAATAAAACTAAAATAAACATAATAGAAACAAAGGAAGGAGAACCTAGTGTTGGGAAGAACAAACAAAGCTTGAATCTTCACAAATCTCTTACAAATCCACCTTTGATCTTGAGAAAAGTAGTGTTTTTAAGAGTCTTCTCTCCAAAATAACTTAAAACAAATGCGGCGTGACTCCCAAAATAAGTCTAGGAGAGTTATATTTATAGTGCATCTCAAAAATACCCAAAAACCCTAAAAAAAACAAGATTTTTCGTGTTTCTGCTGAGCTGGCCGGCCAGCCTCAGCTCTAGGAGTGTTTTTCTGGCAATGTCGGCCAGGTACCAGCCAGCCCCAGAATTTTCATCCTTTTTCTCTGAAATTTCACCAGAACTGGCCAGGTGTCGGCCATGAGAAAATTCTGACTTTTTGTGACCGTTTCGACTTCAAATTCACTCCAATTCGACTCCATGTGCTCCTAACACTGAAAAACAACAAAATATGAACAAATAAGTGTGAAATCAACTCAATTGTTGAAGAAATTGGACTTAAAACCAACGAATAAATAAGAATAATAACCGGTTATCACTCTTAACATTATTTGCCTCATGTATAATAATGTATATAATTTATCAATTTTACATTTCAAAATTTTTCTTAATAAATGCCTCGTGAATAATAATTTATATATAATTTACTAATTTTATATTTCAAAATTTCTCTTAACAAATGCCTCATGTATAATTGTGTATATATAATTTACCAATTTTACATTTCAAAATTTCTCTTAATATTATTTTCCTCATGTATAATAATTTATATAATTTACCAATTTTAGATTTTAAAATTTTTCTTAACAAATGCCTCATGTATAATAATTTATATATAATTTACTAATTTTACATTTCAATATTTCTCTTAACAAAATTAATTAACACATCAAATTAACTTCAATTATATAAATAATGATGAAGTTAATAATTTAGTAAATGCAACTATTTTTAAAAAAATAAATTTGGTTCTTTAAAATTAATAAATTAGAGATATAATAATTTTAATCATAAAATTGATAGTCAAATATAAAATTATTCTTACAACATTTATTAAATTCCGTGTGATTATAAGAAATAAATTTACATCTATATCTATCTATACTTTCATATATATGATGAAAATAAAATCATAGACTTCAATTGGATAATTCGAATAAATTTTGAAGTTAACTTTCACATGGGTAAATAATAGGTAATCATTTTTTTAGTTTTTAGGTTATTTTTATAATCTTATTTTTTTGTTAATTGTTTGTTTACGTTCCACTTCAAAATTAGCAACATATATTTTTTTAAATATCGAATTTATTTAGCATATTTTTTTATTGGTAGTTTATTTAGCATCTTATTGACTTAACT
>CANYLF010600874.1:0-10166 GCA_948193215.1 Bocquillonia castaneifolia | reverse complement strand
AATAGATGTTGATAATGTTTTCAACATTTCTTTGTTTATAATCATTATGGTATTTTTAAGTTTGAAGAGTTTGACATGTATTCTAAAGGAATTTGAGTTGGTTTAAATACGGTCTTACTGAGGTAAGCCAGAAATACTGTTTTGAAACTGTGTTTTTTTGTTTTGAAATTTCGGATTTGTGATTTTTAGCTTACAACGATCGTTGCTATTTTCACAACGATCGTTGCTAATTTGCAACGAGCTCGTTGCTAGTTTCCCACGAGCTCGTGTACCTTACTGGAAGTTTGGACGATTTTCGTGTATTTTACAACGATCACTGTTCATTTCACAACGATCGTTGTACTATTCACAACGATCGTTGCTATTTTTAAAACGATCGTTGTACCCTAATTTTCAGAGAAAAATTATTTTCGAAGGGAATTTTCAATTGGATTTTGATTTATAATTAATTACTATCATTATGTATTTTAATGAGTATTATATGGTGATCGATTCGGGTCGTGACATAATTTTATTCTACTATATTAATTTTTAAATAATATATTTAATTATTTTTTATTTTTTATACTCAAAAATATTTTTTATATAATTGATTT
This sequence comes from Bocquillonia castaneifolia, assembly GCA_948193215.1. Taxonomy (NCBI): domain Eukaryota; kingdom Viridiplantae; phylum Streptophyta; class Magnoliopsida; order Malpighiales; family Euphorbiaceae; genus Bocquillonia; species Bocquillonia castaneifolia. Next base: position 9,570 of record CANYLF010600874.1, on the reverse strand, counting down.
TATTTTTTAACAGTGTATATGTGTATACATGTGTGTGTGTGTGTTATGTAGATTTTTTTTTAAATTAATTCATGCCCCTTTAGATTTGTCAATATTGATAAATATGTCAACTGAAAACTAATAAAATAAATGAAAATATTATGTTACTTTTATTGATATGAATATGAAGATCAATTCTTAGACGTACAAAAAAATATAAAGTGTTAATGAATAATAAAATAAAAAGATTCATATTACTTTATTTATATTAACTCTTTGAAATATAAATAAAATTATTCTACTTCATTTTTATTAATAGAATATTAATAAAATATTTAAAATATTTTAATTTGACTTAATTGAATATGTATTAAAATTTTACAGACTAAAAGAGATAAATTAAAATTAAAATTTAGAATTTTGAAGAATTAAAGGTTATATTTGAATGTTGGGATAAAACATTAAGGTCATATTTGAGTTAAAATAACTTTAAAGGAATATGCGCTCTTTTGACTAAATAATAGGGGTTTTTTTGCACTATTTCCATAGGGATAAGGTGCAAAAACACCCTAATGTTTAGCTAAAGAATATATGTTGCGTTAAAGGTTTTTTTGACCCAATATGATCTTAATGTTTATTCCAAGATTCAAATATGGATCTCAAACTCTTTAAAATCCTAAATTTGTAGTTTTATGTCATTTATTTTAGTCCCTAAACTTTTTATATATGTTCAATGAAGTCAAATTTAAAAATCTAAAACTTTTTATTAAAATTTTATCAATAAAACAACATAAATCAATTCTATTTATATTTTAAATTGTGGATATAAATAAAAATAATAAAAATATTTTTATTTTATTATTTCTCAACACTTTATATTTGTTTCAAATAATTAAAAATAAATTTTCATATTCATATTAATCAAAACTACTTTAACATGTATAAGATTTTATCCTATGTTATTAAATTTTAAATAACATATTTAATTATTTTTCTAGACTTGAAAACATTTTGTAAATAGTTAATTTTATTTTTCTTTAATAGAACTATATGGATATTGTTTTTCTATGTATAAAAGTCTTATGTATGTTTTTTATTAATTAGCTCATTCCTCTTTAAATTTTTCCATATTGATAAATATGTCAATTGAAAATTAATGAAATAAAATAAAAATACTATATTAATTTTATTAATATGAATATTAAATTTGATTTCTAAATGTTAAAAAAAAGGTTAAATACAATTGCCCCCCTGAGGTATAAGTTATTATACCAGCGTGCCCCCCACATTTATATATTATCACTTTATCCCATGTACTATTATGTTGTTACACTATAAATACCCTCTATTAGTTTGTAAAGCATAAAAACTTTGGTCAATCCATTTTATTATAGTCAATTATTAAATAATATTTGAAAATACCTGAAATACCCCAGCCCGGATCTGAACCAACAACCATCCAAATTTTGCTTCAATTTTAACAAATTACTAACCAAGAGCAATCAGATGGTTTAGAAGCTCGACATTTTTTTAATATATTATGCTCATACAGTTTGCAAGTTTCTTATTCAAATCTTCAATCATTTTCTTGATCTTTTGGATTTCATTATCGTTAATCATCCTAATTTGCAACAACAAGCTTTAAAAAAAAAATACCATCTCCTCAAGCAAGCATTCCAACATTTGTTTCTTCCCCATCACCCACTTAAGTCTCGGCACCAACACCTAGCTCCACTGCCACTCCACCTACCACTGGCACTAGTGCTAATCCACTAACCATCTCCGTCACCTCTCCTCCACCTCTAAATACCTCTTCTTCCCCATCTCCAGCATCTACTACCACCCTTCCCCCACCAAATAGCTGAAAAAACCATTCGGTGTTGCTGCTCTTTATCACTTTCTTCTCATTTTTACTAAAAAAAATTGATTTGTTTAATGGGTTTCTTTATTTTGACTGAAATTAATTTGTTTTCTGGTTTCTTTGAGGCTTTGATGTTTATTGATCTGTATTTCATTTTCACCCTCAAAACCCACATCAAAAAATATCATCTTCACAATTTTGTAATGAAACACAAGAATAAAGAAACAAGAACTGAAATTGAAGAAAAAAATGAAAAACACAAAGAACAGAGAAACAAGAAAGAAAAATGGAGAAAGCAAATTAAAGAAATGAGAGATGAGAGAGAGGGTAACACTAAGGTTAAATTCATCATTTTATTTTTTTTTAACAGAAAATTTACCTAAAGCTAACAGAAGGTGTCTGTAATTAACGACATAATGGTGCAGGGAGGGTAAAGTGATAATAGATATATGTGAGGATACGTTGATATAGTAGCTTATATCTCAAAGGGGCAATCGTATTTCACCGTAAAAAAAATAAAGTGTTAAAAGATAATAAAAATAGAATTTTTATATTACTTTTATATATATTAACTTCATTAAAACATGAATAAGATTATTGTATATTATTTTTATCAATAAAATATTAATGAAATGTTGTAAATTTTTAAATTCAGCTTAATTGAGCATATATAAAAAGTTTAGGGACTAAAATAAGTGAGTTAGGATTAAAATTTAGAATTTTTAAGAGTTAAGGATCAATATTTGAGCTGTGAGATAAATATTAAGGCCATATTTGAGTCAAAAAAAAACTTTAAAAACATATATACTCTTTAAACTAAACAATAAGGGTGTTTTTGCTCATTTTCCCTTTTTCTATTTATTACAGTAGAACCTTCATATAGGAATACTCTATAATAGAATAACCTCTATATAATAATAAAAAATTACGGTCCCAACTTACACTAACTAGTTATAAATAAACCTCTATAAAATTATAAACTCTTTATAGTAATAAAATTTAAAGAGTCCCAATAAAATGACTGTATAGAAGTTTTACTGTATTATTTAATTAAGGGGCTCATTAGTAGAATTGTGGACCCCACTAAATTATGGGCAATGATTGGTTTGAAGATGTTAAATACATGGATTTAAATAAATGGATTTTAAAAAGGCAAAAGGTGCATATAAGCCCCTAAACTATATCGTGATTCTCACTTCAGCCCCTAAACTTCAAACTGTCCCAATTGAATTCTTTAACTTTTTAAAATGGTGTAAATAAACCCTAACCCTAATAGACCTTAACAAAACTGTTAGTATTAGTACATTTGACCCATAAATACAAAAGCAAAATTCATTTCCCTACATTTTTATTCTTCAATAATAATAATAATAATAATAATAATAACAACAACAACAACAACAACAACAACAACAATAACAATAACAACAACAACAACGAAAAGAAGACAAATTACCCAAAAATTTAAGAAACAAAAATGGCAAAAGTTACAGGAACTATAGTCGGAGAATTGATGTTGGCTGTTGATTGTTGCATTATGCACTAAGATAAACTACAAGTGCACTGTATCACAACAAGTAGTATAGTGATAATTAAGAGTGCCGTATTCACAAGGAATCGGTGGTTTTGATTACCAATTAAAAGGATTTGTTCGATTATCTAAGCGACTGATTAAGGTTGAGTCAACACAAATTCAATCCAAATGCAAAGAACTAACAATAGCAAAAACAAGCAATCAATTAACACTAATTAACATTAACAATCAACTACTAAGTTAAAAGCGATTAAAAAGGAATTAGTTATCTAGTAGCAATTATAGAATAAAAACAACAAATATGAAATTTGATTCTAAAACAATATTCAAAAGCACCCTAGTGTAGTGTTCCACTTGAGCCTAGGTCAAGAACTTTAGATGATTTGTCCTAGGATTAACTCTCATTAATAGCCCAAAACTAAACCATCTTCATTAAACCTAAAGCACACCCCCATTAAAACCGCATTAATAACCCTTAATGTTCATACATCTAAGAGTAATCAACGAACCCACATGTAAATCCATGAATAATAGCATTTCTCAATATTATTGATCTTTAACATAGCATTTATAAGATGGCCAATCAAAATAAATGCATAAACAAACCACGTGTAAGAAACCCTAGGATAGGGAATGCATAAATTAAATCTAAGAATTCATTTCATCACATCATCAATTAGCCACAAGTTTCACACACCTTAGAGCATAGGAAACTACTCAAAAATCATAGCAAACAACCATAAACAAAGAAAATAAAGAGAGATTACCCATTTGTATACTTTGTAACAAGCCAAAATGAAAATATTTGATGATGAAAATAAGTAATCTTTGGTTAATTTTAAGGAAAAGTGGTGATTACAACCTAAATCTAAGAAAGCCCAAGCTAAATCTAACCTAAATTGATGGTTATCTCTCTAAAAACCCTTAATTTTCTCTCACTAAAGCTACTCTCTCTCTCTCTTTACAAATGACCCATAAAGTTGTATTTATAGTCTTTGTAAAAAATACCCTTAAAATCCAAAAAAAAACCCAAAAATCGCTAAAAAATCACAATTCTTGCGCCCATACTGGACCATCCCAGTCCGACCAACGGTCTGGCTTAATATTTGGCTTCTGTCACCTTTGTGTACTGCCAGATTAGAACAACCCATGTCCGGCTAGTAGTCCGGTACGGATTTTGCTTCTATTTCTCTTGATTGCTGCAAATCGGACCTGGTTTTGTGTAGACCGGCCCGGTCTGGTCAATGGTCTGACTTGGACTTTGACTGGCTGGTTTAGTTCTATTTTAACTCCAATTTTGTCCCGATTCTATCCCATGCATTCCTAACACTGCAAATTAACAAAATATGATAAGATGAGTGTTAGAACCACTTAAATGAGCAAAGAACCGAATAAAAAACCCATTAAATTATATAGAACCAAGGCTGCTCATCAACCAATTTAGGACCAAAAGAAGCATAAATATTTCTTAAAAGCATAATCAATTATAGAATTAACATATATACTTATGTGGTGTAAAAACCTTAGAAATGCAAATAAATTAAGCATTAATTCACTTAAATATCATAAAACTAAGCTCTCAAGGTTAGGAAATCAATGTGTGTTACACACACATCACTGTAAATACATGATGAATTTGAGCTCAAAAATTCCCATAAAAGGCAAGAAGCTGATGAGCAAAGCAATCCAAAAATATAAAAACACCTCTATCATATTTATTGTTAACAGGTTACAAACCATAACAATTTCCTTTTCCAATCACTTTGCTTGTTTGTCCATCTTGATTCTCTATATTATAATATATCTTACATCTTTCTTACTTTCATTATGGTTTGTATGAGTTCTAAAGATGGCAACAACAGTTTGTTGTTTGTTGATGATGACTAGGATTGAAGAGGGGAGGAGACGACAGTGCTGATGATGATGACGATGGGGAGGAACATCGGAGTTTGTTGTTATAACTACAATTGAGAGTTGAGAGGGACGCGAAGGAGGAGGAAGGTAGTTTAGGTGGTGGTGGTGGTTAGGCCACTAAATTGAAATAAGGAGGAAAAAGAAAATTAGTCACCGATAACTATTTGCTATCTCCAGTCAAGGTTGTTTGTCTCCGATCTGTCATCTTCGAAGGCTGTCAGCATCACTCGTCAGTGTACCCAAAGGTTTTCAAGATTGCCGATGATGATTCCGACCTCTGTTTTATGAAACAATACTGGAAAGCATGAGTTTTAAAGATGGCAGCCGATGAGAGAAATTCCTCACATCGATTCCTCATTTCATGCTACTATTAGTAGTGTTTTTTTATGTCAATAGGTAAAGGATGAAGAGAGCTTTCCATAGACACCAATTTTACTGCTTGAGATGGCTGGATTGTGACGAATGAAAACAGAGAAGAAGAATGATTATTGATTTTTTAATTTTTAGAGATTATATTTCTTGATTTTTGGGTAATTCTTTTACTACTGCTACTACTGCTACTACTAAACAAAGAAGAAGAATGATTATTAGTTTCTTAATTTTTAGGGATTATATTTCTTGATTTTTGGGTACTTTGTTTATCACCACCACCACCACCACCCCAACCATCACCACCGCCACTAGAAGAAGAAGAACAACAAAAAGAAGAATGAGGGGGAGATATTTTATTGGGAAAAGTACAGAAAACCACCATGTGGTTTCAACATTTAACAGATTTAAGTATGTGGTTTTTTTTAGACAAAAATAAGTACGTGGTACCATCCTTTAACACTTTTAAGTATCCCCATCATTTGACTGTTAAATATGCATGCATGGCTATCCACACTGGCACAAAAGCACGATGTGTCAAATGACTCAGATATGTGGGATCCACACTTAAAATAAACCCAAAAACTAAAGAGAAATCATAAGTTACCATATTTCTCAGATTTTACAAAAATGAAAAGAAGGCTCCCATCAAAAAAAATGTAACTCTCTACAAAAAAAAACCCTAAATTCTCACCAAAATCAAATTCTTTAACATATGCATCTACTTTGTCAATTACGAAGTGAATTTTGTGGTCTTTGAAGCAATACGCTTGAAGGCAAATTCATTTTGAAAGGTATGTCCCTTGCTCTATTCTAATAGTTATGAACTAGCATTTATGGGTTAATGAAGGGTTGAATGCCATTAATAGGGTTACAGTCTTTAAGGCTTACATCTAGGGTTTGTGGCACCTGCGTAGAGTTTAGGGCTTACACAATTTGGGTCTGGGGTTTTAGGGCTTGGGTCGAATGGGTCGTTGGCTTGGGTTTTAGGTTAATAAAAAACCCATGGGTTGAATGGGTCAATTGAATGGGTTTTGGGTCAAGGGTTTACGGATGAATGGTGATGGTATTTTAGGGAAACAAGTTGGTAGATTTTGTGTTCAAAATAAATTTCTTCTTAAACTAGATTATGACTTGTTATGGTTGTATTTAATAATGAATTACTTGTAAATGAATGAAAATTGAGAATATGAATACTGAAACTATTAAATTATTTTTAAAAAAGACCAATTTTTAGGTTTGTGATAGGTTTGTACAAGTGTACCTTCTTGAATTTTGATTTAAAGCAGTTATATTTCTCTATTTTGCAGCAAGTGAAGTTGTAGTCATGATAGAGTATGCATATGTTGACCAATTGTAATTGACTATAGTTTAAGCATTGGTGTTGATCATGCTAATGGTGGTGGAGATGGTATTAGTGAGGATCATGGAAATGGTGGTAGAGGTGGTATTGGTGCAAATTATGGAGTTGAAACTAATGGGGTTGAAGTTGGTGGAGTTGACAAAGGAAGAGGATGTAAAAGGGCATGTAAGTTTGATGGGAGCTATGATGTGGAAGGAATTTAGAATTCTCATGCAATTGGTTCATCAGAGAGTGATTCTTCTAATGAAGAATATTTTATAGGGGAGGATGGGGAATATGAGTGTTCTAGTGAATGTGCTTCAAGTGATGTTCCAAGTGAGTTATATGATGACTATGAGGGCTCTAATTATGACATTTTTAAAGAGGGAGTGTATGAAGATGATGATGATGAGGCTGACATTGAAAGAGAGGAAGAAATAAGAGCTACTAGTGGGCAAAAACCAACAGTTTCTGATGAGGAAGAGGTGGATCCATTATATAAAGCTGAGCTAATTGAAGAAGATATGAAGAAATTCAATGAATCAGCTGAAGATAATGAGAAGCTACATAGTTTAAGGGGTTCAGATAATGAGGAATAATTCTTTCCCGAGTTCAATGAACACAATGGTTATGATAATCCACAATTGTGTCTACGAATGAAGTTTACTAACTTCAAAGCATACAGAAGGGCATTAAAGGAGTGGACACTAAACTCATCAACAACACAAGTGAAAGGATAACTGTAATTTGTAAAAACAAATGTGGGTCTATGTTCATGCTTCTAAATTTAGAGGCACAAACACATTTCAGATCAAGACATTTAAACCTGACAATAATTATCCAAGAGAATTTGATGACAATTTGGTTACTAGTTCTTTCCTTACAGGGAAATTCTTAGAGGACTTTAGAGAAAATTCTGATTGGGAGGTTAGTGCAATGAAGAAGAAACTATCAAGGTTATTAGGAGTTGCTATCTTTATACCTCAATGTTATAGAGCAAAAAGACTAGCGAAGAAAATGATTGAAGGAGGAGTGAAGGAGCAATATAGAAGGTTAAGAGATTATGCTGCCACAATACACCACAGGATGTCAGGTAGTAGCATTAAATTATCAACTGATTTGGAAATAATACAACCAGAAGATCATAAGAACAAGATTATTAGTGGATTTCCAAAAGAGATTTCTGTGTTTAAGTATATGTATGTCAGATTCGCTATTTAGAAGCAAGGTTTTTAGTGGAATGAGGTCCTTGGTTGGTTTAGATGGCTGCCACATCAAGACATCTATGGGAGGGCAACTATTATGTGTTGTTTGTAGGGATGGGAATGAAAATTTGTTCCCATTAGTAATGGTATTTATTGATATAGAGGACAAGGCATCATGGATATGGTTTCTTCAAACTATGTTTGATGATTTTGGTAGGCCTGAAGAAACCGGTTAGGTTTTTATGTCAAATCAACAAAAGGTAATCTTTTGTGAACCATCTATTCATTATATGCCTTTTTTTTATGTTATTGATTATGTGACTTTAATTGATCGTTTATGTTTTCTATTTGTAATATCACTTGTTGAAGGGTTTGGTTGAAGCATTTGAAGACATCCAACTCACTACAGAACATAGGTTTATATTTGAATAATAAATGTCTTTCGTTGATAATTGTGTTATTAATTTATCTACAGGTAAGTACAACAGCAAACCCACCTCAATCGAAGAGCAGGATTCTATCTACAAGGCCTGTTTCTATTACTGATGTAAATTCATTTAATGTTGCTGCTGTTTCTTTAACTTCTGTTACACCATCTGTTGCTGCAAACACTGCTGGAATTTTTAAGAATTATAAAAGAGCCTCTGAGCTGATGTCAATAGCTAGAAATAGTCGATTTGCTCCAAAATTTTCTCCTAGAAAGAAAATTTGGAAGCCATGAACCATTGATTTAGTTCGTGTCTGTTTTTTGTCAAACTTTGAGCATGTTGCTCATCTGACTGATGAATTTTTACTGTATGTTGCTATTTGGCCAGACTTGATCATTATGCCATTTGTCTAAGTTGCTGATCATATATTTGGTCGAACTTTTCCTTTTGTGCAGGGCATATGTTAAAAATTGTAGACAGCTTACTGATGCACTTTTATTGATGTATTATTAAGTAAGATGTGTATTACTGCACAACTTTATTGTGAATGGATCGTTAAGTTATTATTGAATCGATACTATGAATAAGTAGCTATCAAAATTATATATCAAAATTATATCAAAGTTATTGTTAGATATCAAAATTATATATGACAGTTTGCTTGAGTAGTACATGTGATGAAACTATAATCTTTGGTGTGCAGTCAACAAAGACACATGAATAGGTATATGCCTGCTCTGTTTGTCTTTGGAATCTTTGGTGACATGTATAAGTATTATTTTAAGTTTCAAGTTGTAGAGTGTTTTCAAATTTGTCTTTATGTGTCCACCTGAGTTTATTTTGTTATGATTATGCCTCTGTCTTGGGTGCATTCCACTCCAATTAATGTTACAGCACTATTCAAGCCAAGTTTTATACCATAATTTGCGCCAAGTTTT
>CANYLF010600843.1:0-14961 GCA_948193215.1 Bocquillonia castaneifolia | reverse complement strand
GTTATGATATCAGATGATGATTATGGACTATGTATGTTTTACTATTACCAAGTTTATGATTATTTTGTACAACCAGAATATATAATTTTGGGATATTATGTTGATTATGATATTTATCAAGTTTCAGGCTAGCCACGGGTTTCGATAGCATATAGCTTTCCCGTTCCCTGGCGCCGGTCACGTAACCTGGGTTTGGGTCGTGAAAATAAAATATACTAAATTTATTAGAATATAAGATGATAAATTTTGATTAATAGTAGTGTATGAATACTAACGGTAAGGACTTAAAAACTAACGGTAGTATTCATCCATTAGCGTAACTAAATTTTATCATATTGTGTTTCAATAAATTTATCATATTTTGTTATGAGCTCTCATCAAAATTGAGACCATTTGATCATCCGTTCTATTTTCTATGAATTTCTCAATTTTATTCTAATAAAAAATATAAAAAAAATAATTTCACGGTCAAAATTATTTTTATATTTTTTATAAATTAGATTGTATTTTTCTTGACTTACATGCAAACTTTCATAATACAAAACATGAAAATGGATTTTTTAAAACTCATTTGATGGTTGGATACTAATTAGAAGACCATGGGCGCTATAAAATTTAAAGTTGAGGGAGTTTTGTGTTATAAATTAAAATTCAAGGATCATGATGTTACAAATTGATAAGTTCAAATACCATGAGTGAAATTAAGCAACATTAATTACACTATTTGTGATACAAGTCTTATCCCCTAAAAAAGGAGTAAAGATTTTGCACATTAATTTCAATCATAAGAAGAGCATAGTAGACTTTCAACGTCCAAATTGGACCGACGGCTAGGTATTAAATTTACAGTCCATTAAACTCGAGATACTCGTGATGTGTTAGTTGTAGTAATACACGCAGCACAAATATATTTCGAGCAATTATAAACTCAAAATTAAAATTTTAATCTTAGACGATACTAACCTTTGTTTTATTCCTTTAAAAAAAACTTTGTTTTATTGATGATTGCCTTAAATTATCTATTAAAGTTTTCAAAAATTAAATTATTTTTCTGTTTGGAATATCACTTAATATAAATTTCACATTTTTAATTAATGTTTTCAACCACTTATCCAAATAATCAATACTTATTGAAAATAAATCGTTCTTTAAAGATGAGTAAAAACTTTATCATTTCACATTATAATTTTAAAATACATAACAAATTCAAATAAATTAGTCAGATGGACTATAACTGGACATCAATTCCTTCGCAATGGATTAGTATAGATCCAAAGGACATGAGATACCCCTTTATATAATATCTATAAAAAATGTTATAAGAATTCAATAAAATAAAAGGTAAGCAAATCAATATTTTATGGTTATTTTTAATTTTTATTTTCACATTTAGCATAAAAAATTTATCTCACATTTTAATATTAAAAATATAATAAATACAAATAACTTATAATATATATGTTATAAAAATTCTCTGGTATTGTGTTTAGTATAAAAATGAATTTCATAAAATTATGGCATCTATCCTTAATAAAAAATTTATTATTATATGTTTGGTTTACATCCAATTTTACTTAGAATTTTAATTTTAATTTTGTGAAATTAACTATAAGCAAATGAGATTCTTATATAACAAAAACACGTTTAAATTCAAATAAAATGTGTTATTGATAAATAAATTTTATATATAAATAAAATAAATTATTTTATTAAAACTGAACTAAACGAATCTAATGCTCATTTTGCCATCCTATTATTATTTTTAATTGCAAATAAAAATCTCAATACAAGTAATAAAATAATAAAACTGTCAATTAAAATGTAGTATATTATTAAGCTTATAAATGAACATAAAAAAAGGATGGAAGTAGCTAATTTTTTATAATTGTGAGATTTGTATTGAATATGAATATAACGGCTGAAAGAGTATGATGCACACAGATCCGAAATTATTAAAAAGATAAAATAAAATACTAGTCGATTGTCCCCCACACACATGCGGTTCCCGTAAAAAGAAACATATTTAAAACAAAAAATGCATATAAATAATTATATATTTTATTTTACATGCACAGAATAAAACAAACAAGCAAAGAAAGAAGAAGAGAGAACCAGCAAAAATGAAGAAGGTAGAAATTTCTACTCATATAAATCTCATGAATCTTTTGTTTATTTTTATTTATTTATAATTTTCTTTGTTGGCACCAAAAATTCAAAAAGGAGAAAAATCAAATGGCTCTAAATTTGACAGGTGCATCATGTTCTTTAACCGTTTTTTTTAACGTTTTTCTTCACATATATATTCACGAAAATTATTACCTATTTATATTCATTAATGCAAAATATCGTTGTTTAAAAATAATATTTTCTATGTGCAATTTCTTTATTTATTGTATGAAAAATATTGATAATCGAGAGGATTTGGTGCGGTGGTGGTTCTGTTTCAGAGGAATTGTTTCGAACACTTGGAGTTGATACTGCACCGTTTTATTGAAGGAGTTAGCGATTTCTAGGGTTACTGGTTTCGATTATTGCAGGTATGTATGTATTTATGTATGTATGTACATTTTTGTTTGTTTGTTTGTTTCTTTTTTATGTTTCATTTAGTTGTTAATAATTTTAATAAATAATGTTTTTCAGCGTGTAAATTGTTTTACCATTGCATGCAAACTGTTCGTGTTTAATGAATATATTAGGCGTTAAATGTTTTTCTTTAATATTAGTTGCGAATTAATTTAGAACAGAGCAAAATTTTTAGTTTAATTATAATGACGCCGATGATGATAAACTAGGTGTTAAGAGTGTGTAAAATTTGTAAGAATCGAGTTCAATGTCTTTTATTTTAATTTGGTTAGTTTTTATGTCCGGAAGGCTCATTAATCTTTTAATTTAATTATTTCAATTTAAAATAAAAAAATAAAAAGAAACAAGGGATTTTGAAATAAATGAGATTATGTCAAAAATGGCATATTTTGCCATTTATTGAATTGATTTCTCGCTAATGATCTGTTCCAAAATGTGATTTAGGACTAAGGAGTCTTAATTTTGATTTAATTTTTTAGATATGTTTCCAGAAATGAAAAATTTGGTTGTGTTTTGAGTGTTTGATTTTTATGCGGGTTTGGTTCTCACCAGGGGGAGCTCTGAGAAAGGAATTCAGGTGAATTTGTTTTGCCGTGTGGCTGTTGTGCCTTGTAAGGCTGTTTCTGTTTCAAATGATCATGTCATGATGAGGTGGGTTTTGGGAAGGATCGCTGTTGTCAATGGGCAACCCTGATAATAAAATATCTGATTTTGTTGATATAGTGAAATCCTGGATTCCTAGGAGAAGTGAATCAACGAATGTATCAAGGGATTTTTGGATGCCCGATCAGAGCTGTAGGGTATGCTACGAGTGCGACTCCCAGTTCACTGTATTTAACCGTAGGCATCATTGTAGACTTTGTGGCCGAGTTTTTTGTGCTAAGTGTACAGCAAGCTCAATTCCTGCACCCTCTGATGACCCAAGGAGCAGTAATGAAGATTGGGAGAGGCTCAGGGTTTGTAATTATTGCTTTAAGCAATGGCAACAAGGGATAGAAGCTCCTGACAATGGGACTACCAACGTGGCTAGCCCTGAACTTAGTCCATCACCATCTGCAACAAGCTTGGTCAGCACCAAGTCCAGCTGCACATGTAACAGTACCAGTAGCACTGTTGGTTCTGTTCCATACTCGAGCGGGCCTTACCAGAAGGTGCCATATTGCTCTGGTCTACCTGCTCAAATGAATTCAGATGCAGTTGAACAAGACAATGCAGCATGTGGAATGTCCAAAGAGACTCCTGTAGCTGCACCCTGTTCATCTGCAGACCAGTTCGGTTATTGCATGAACAGGTAATTATCCCTTTTCCTTTTGCGTTCATGTTTTATTTAAGCTCCTTCTAAACAGTGCATGCAAGTGAGATGTTTTTTTCCAAATGCTTTATTTAGAGTTAGTGGTACCCAGATGATGAGAGATTGTGAAAGAGAATTTTTCTGGTGGCTGATACTAAATCTCTTTACTTAATAGTGGTCTTGAGTTGTTGATGCTTCTGTACATCAGAAGGTTTGTTTTGACCATTATATTTGATTATAATCATTTAACCTCATGCAACCATGCTTGAATACCTTTCAGTAATAGGTTTGTTTTGAACTCCATATTTGATTATAATCATTCACATTACCATGCTTGAAAGCTTTTTAGTAATTATATGTGATTTATTCTGCTTTCATCTTTCTATGCCAGGAGTGATGACGAAGAAGATGAATATGATCTTTATCATTCAGTTTCAGGAACCAGGCATCTCTCTTATGCTGATGGCTATTATGGGCCTGCCACTTTTGATGAAGTTGACCACATGTACGGACCACATGAAATGATCCATGGTGGAGATCAAATCGATGCAACAAGCACATGTCGCTCACCATCTCCACCATCTCCAGAGAATTCAGATGCACAGGTTGTGGATAAAATCAAGAATGACGGTGAAGAAACTTATGGGTATGATGGTGATGATCCTTCATATGAGGTGGATGACACTGATGCGGAGCCTGTTGATTTCGAAAACAATGGGCTACTCTGGCTTCCTCCTGAGCCAGAAGATGAAGAAGATGAGAGAGAAGTTGTTTTATTTGATGATGATGATGATGAATCTGCTACTGGGGAATGGGGATACTTACGTCCGTCAAACAGCTTTAGTAATGGAGAATACCGTTGTAAGGATAAATCAAGTGAAGATCACAGGAAGGCAATGAAGAATGTGGTTGAAGGGCATTTTAGAGCTTTGATTGCACAGCTCTTGCAAGTTGAAAACCTAACCGTGGGTGACGAAGATGACCAAGAGAGTTGGTTGGAGATTATCACATTTTTGTCCTGGGAAGCTGCTACACTTCTTAAGCCAGATACAAGCAAGGGTGGAGGGATGGATCCTGGTGGATATGTGAAGGTTAAATGCATAGCTTGTGGGCGCCGTAGTGAAAGGTAACAGTTGAAACAAATTTAAGCGATTGTGGATAACTTGACATAAAATGTAATGCTGAGATATAATTTGACATATTAACATAATTCTGAAATAAAATGTAATGTTATTTGAGCATCTCTCTGGTTGCAGTCCAAATGAATGTCAGAGATTGTAGTTTTTGTCAAATAAATTGGCGCTGAAGACACTCTGTTCTGCCGTTTTGACTCTCAAGTTGATTTATTCTTTCTTTGGGTTCAAATTGGTTGTGCCGTTTTAAAGATGCTCCAAATGCTTCCTGGCTCTATTTCACTTCAATTATTTGGTCACAATTATGTGTGAATTTGTATATTGTCATGGGAGATTATTTAAATCTTGGATTATTGATATGGCAGATTTTATGCATGTTCTTAGGTGTTTGAAGAGAGGGAACAGAGTTTATTTTCCCTTTCAATTAGCGTGTCATTAGATAAAGTACTTGTTATAGCAGAAAATGTAATCTTTGTAACATAGAGTAGTATATAGAAAATTTTTCTCTAACTTGCTCTGTGTCTGTTTACTTAACATGTTCATACTGCTATCGCATTCTTCTCCACACTAATGTGATCTTGATTAATCTTGTCTAGTATGGTGGTTAAAGGAGTTGTTTGTAAGAAAAACGTGGCTCATCGGCGAATGGTGTCAAAAATAGATAAACCACGTTTTCTAATCCTTGGAGGAGCTCTGGAGTATCAGCGTGTCACTAACCATTTGTCAAGTGTTGATACGTTGTTACAACAGGTTATAATTGTTCATCTTATCCTTTGGTTTTTGATTATACTGAAACCCTAGTAGTTTTTAGTATTTCCATTTGAGGGATTTATGTCATGACATTGCATTTTATGGAACAATCTTTTACATTTCATAAAAGCTAAGGGCTTACAACTTGTTTTTTTTGGGCAAATACATGTCAGGAGATGGAGCATTTGAAGATGGCAGTTGCAAAGATTGATGCTCATCACCCTAATGTTCTCTTGGTAGAGAAGTCGGTTTCCAGATATGCTCAAGAATACCTCCTTGCAAAGGACATTTCGCTTGTTCTGAATATTAAGAAGCCTCTTTTAGAGCGTATAGCCCGCTGCACTGGTGCACATATAGTCCCTTCAATTGATCATCTAACGTCACAGAAACAGGGGTACTGTGACCTGTTCCATGTGGAGAAATTTTTTGAGGAGCATGGTAGTGCAGGGCAAGGTGGGAAGAAGTTGACCAAGACACTGATGTTCTTTGAGGGTTGTCCAAAGCCTTTAGGTTATACTGTAAGTTTGCACTGGCACAAGTACATCTACAAATTAGGTTCTAAGACTTACCATGCCATGCCATGTTTAAGCTGCAGATTCTGTTCTGTGAGTCTATTGTCATTTTTTGGTCCTTGCTTATTGTGCATGCATAACTTTGGCTGTGTTTTCAAAGAAACATAATGAAACTAGATTAATTAGTTGCATCAATTAGATTAAATAATGTACGATATTGCCCTCACTAGCATGTATTTTATTGTGCCGCAGATATAGCTTTGACAATTGACTGTAGAGTGCTTCTGCTTATTTAACCTTTCTCAGAAACTGCAATTGGAGGATGCATGTTGTGACAAGAAATTAGATGATTTGCTAAATTATTTTGTTGTTCCTTTCCTCAGATTTTGCTCAAGGGTGCCCATGGAGATGAGTTGAAGAAGGTGAAACATGTGGTCCAATATGGAGTTTTTGCAGCTTATCATTTGGCTTTAGAGACATCTTTCCTGGCCGATGAAGGCGCTTCCCTTCCAGGGCTGCCTTTGACATCTCCACTAACTGTTGCATTGCCTGATAAACCATCAAGCATGGACAGGTCTATTTCCACTATTCCTGGTTTTACTTCTCGAGTAACTGGGACTGGAAAACTTGGTTTCCAACCTACAAGTGAAGTCCAGAAATCAAATACAGGTGTCATCTCAGAAATGGCCTCACCCATTAATGCTGAGCCAATTTGCAAGTTGGGAGGTGGTGATGATTCTACTTACCAATCTAAAAGTTCATCTTCTAAAACTGAGTGCAGCACACTTGCATCTAACTCAAATGAAGATACCAGTTCCTTGACACATAACATATCATGCTCTTATCATAACAACCTCTCCTCGGATCCTGTTCGTGTTTCTGAAAAGGATGATAAGATGAAAGCTGCAGAGTCCTCTAAGAGCAAGAAAAACAACACCGAGAAAGCTGATTTTGATGATCCTTCGTTCTATACATCTATTGGAACCTCAATGGCATGGGAACAAGGTCTCAACAATAGCCAAGCAGATGGAAATGCTTTGACTGCAAAGCAAGATGGTAACAATCTCAAGGAAATTGGCTTTTTGAAAGAGGAGTTTCCTCCTTCTCCTTCAGACCATCAGAGCATTTTGGTGTCTTTATCAACACGATGTGTTTGGAAGGGAACTGTGTGTGAACGGGCCCATCTTTTTCGAATCAAATACTACGGGAGCTTTGATAAGCCTTTGGGACGGTTTTTACGAGATCAACTTTTTGACCAGGTAATTTTTTTCTTCTTTTAATATGAGTTGCATTGAAAATTGTTGCGTATAAATCCTACAATAGTAAGTTTATTTTGCAAGCTCATCTTTTACTAGAACTATCGCTGCTCTTCATGTGAGATGCCATCAGAAGCACATGTTTATTGCTATACTCATCGGCAAGGCAGCCTAACAATATCTGTTAAGAAGCTACCGGAGTTTCTTTTACCAGGGGAACGTGAAGGGAAAATTTGGATGTGGCACAGGTGTCTGCGATGTCCACGAACCAATGGCTTCCCTCAAGCCACTCGTAGAGTAATGATGTCTGATGCTGCCTGGGGTTTGTCTTTTGGGAAATTTTTGGAGCTTAGCTTTTCAAATCATGCAGCTGCAAGTAGGGTTGCAAGCTGTGGCCATTCACTTCAAAGAGACTGTCTTAGGTTCTACGGGTACGGTTTTTTTATCTCATGTTGATGTGGCCATTGTGACGTGTAGACACAGAGTAATTTTTCTCTTTTGATACTGGCGCTTTCAATTTATATTTTGCCAAATCTAGGTGATAAAAATATATTGTCTGCATTTTATTTACAATTTTATTTTAGCATTGAGCAGATTTGGGAGAATGGTTGCTTGCTTCCGCTATGCCCCAATTCATGTTCATTCAGTTTATCTTCCTCCATCAAAAGTTGAATTTAACTATGATAATCAAGAGTGGATCCAAAGCGAAATTAATGAGGTGCGGGATCAATAAACCCCATTCCAGTTTAGCAAAAGTCTCATGTTTGTCAATACTTGCATATGCATATTGATTTTGTTTTAACAGGTACGGCAAAGGGCGGAACTCCTATTCAAGGAAGTGCAGAATATTCTTCATCGTATTTCAGAGAAAATGTTGGGTGCAGGGTCTCAGAGTGGTGACCTGAGAATATCTGAATTATCAAAACTTCATATTGCAGAACTTGAAGGGATGCTGCAAAAGGAGAAAGAACAATTTAAGGTAGCTCCTTCCATCTAAACCAAAAAATGAAAGTGAACCAAATCTGTAAAATTCTAGGAAGAAAAATGTTACTATGTTATACATTATGTAGTCCATGGCAAATCAGGCTATTTGCTCTGGTGAGAAAGAAGTCCTGCTCTGCTGGCCCTTTTTCAAGTAAAGTTAGTTGACTTCATCATGTAGTTGATTGAAGATGGCGTATCCCAAAAGAGTAGCACAGGAGCTCACTCTAAAGGGAACTACCCTCGGATGGGTGACATAACTTTTTTTATATCATAAGACAATAAAATTGCAGTTGGCTAGCTTCAATATTCATTGAAGGGGGATGCATGAACAATCCCCTGTTCTAGCATCTTCATATATTCTATGTTATGACATGCCATATCACATTTTGATTTATAATAGAGAGACATGGCTCCTCAAGTCAGTTTGTTCTGTGGTTTGTCCGTATCTCAGTGGCGAATCAGTGTCTGGCACACCATAGCATATTGCTTTTGGGTAAGTTTTTCTTTAGATGATTGATATTTTTGGCATTTCTAGGAATCTTTTCGGGATACACTACCGAAGGAGGTGAAAGCTGGCCAGCCTGCAGTTGATATCCTGGAGATCAATAAATTGCGGAGGCAGATGCTCTTCCATTCTTATGTATGGGACCAACTCCTGATTAATGCAGGCAATTTAAGCAATGGCAATCCCCAGGAAAGTTCAAGGAGTTCCATTCCTAAAGTTAAAGAAAAACGAGTAAATTCTGTTGAGGACCTTGTTGATATGGATTTGTCCCCTAAAGCCACCAAAGGCTTTAGCAGTTGTGATTCAGTCATTGTGGATACAATGCCGGAGCAAAATCTTATGCAGAGAGTAAATGATAGCACTAATAGTTGGCCAGTCAGGGTACATGAAACAAAGAACATAGATGCAGACCTGAATCCAGGGAAGGAGGCTGAGCGCTGGCTTTCTTCTAGTGAACATAGCCATGAGAAAACCGACCCTGGTGAATCTGGAAAAGTTGTGCGAAGAGCCCATTCAGAGGGAGAGTTTCCGATTTCGAATAATTTATCTGACACTCTTGATGCAGCATGGACTGGAAAAAATCACCTGGCAAACACGGTACTTCAAGAAAATATTCTTTCTCCTCCTGATCCAAGTGCGCTAAACACAGTTCCTGCCAATTATGGCTTGGAAAACTGTAGTGCTGATAAAGGTGGAACTGAGGTAGTTCATTCTCTTGGATCAGAATTAGTTGCAAAGGGGCCTCAAAATGTAGAAAACTCAAGTCTTCCGGGCATTTCATTTCCTAATATCTATAGTTCCTTCAAAAAGACTTATTCACTGAATACCCAAAAGCTTAATATTAGTGAGTACAATCCTGTCTATGTCTCACTTTTTAGGGAGTTGGAAAGGCAAAGTGGTGCTAGATTGCTTCTTCCTGTCAGTATCAATGACACTGTTATTCCTGTTTATGATGATGAACCCACGAGCATTATAGCATATGCTCTTTACTCATCAGATTATCGTCAACAGATGTCGGAGCTTGAGAAACAAAAGGATGTTGGAGATTCTACAACTTCTTCATTGCCCCTATTTGACTCTGTGAATCTACTATCATTTAACTCTTTTGATGAGTCAGCTTCTGATATTTACAGAAGTCTTGGTTCTATTGAAGAGAGCATCTTGTCGATTTCTGGGTCCCGAGGTTCTCTGGGTTTAGATCCTCTAGTGTATACCAAAGATTTGCATGCCAGAGTTTCTTTTACTGATGATAGTTTTCAAGGAAAAGTGAAGTATATGGTGACATGCTATTATGCAAAGCGCTTTGAAGCATTGAGGAAAATTTCTTGCCCTTCGGAGCTAGATTTCATACGATCTCTTAGTCGCTGTAAAAAGTGGGGGGCCCAGGGTGGCAAAAGTAATGTTTTCTTTGCAAAAACCTTGGATGATCGTTTTATCATCAAACAGGTTACTAAAACAGAACTGGAATCTTTCATCAAATTTGGACCTGCATATTTCAAGTATTTAACTGATTCAATCAGTACAGGCAGCCCAACTTGCCTGGCAAAGATACTTGGTATTTATCAGGTATTATTGCTTTTTCTTTTACTTATCCTTAGAAAGCTTCCTTGCAACCATTTTCAGGTCATACTATAGAATATAAATAACATGGACCAAATAGTTCAGAAAGATTTTCCCTGCAGAGTCTTGTTTATGTTCCAAGTAGGAGATTCTGGTTGCCTGTCATGTGTAGGAACTTAAAAGACTTTTCCGTGTGAAAGAGGCTTTTGTCAATCAATGGGGAGAAAAAGAAATTAATAGGACGTACATCACTGAAGATAATCTTTCCATCTTTTCATTTGAATCACAACGTTAATCTGACAGTACTTTCCAGGCTTTATCTTATTATTGATGCATGATTTGGTTTTTCTTTTGTTATCTTGTCTTGAAGGTTTCATCAAAGCACCTCGGAGGGAAAGAATCGAAAATGGATGTTTTGGTAATGGAGAATCTTCTGTTTAGGAGAAATGTTGTACGGCTTTATGACCTGAAGGGATCTTCTCGATCACGATATAATGCAGATACAAGTGGAAGCAATAAAGTTCTGTTGGATCAGAACTTAATCGAAGCAATGCCCACCTCTCCAATTTTTGTAGGAAGCAAGGCAAAGCGGCTGCTAGAGAGGGCTGTCTGGAATGATACTTCTTTTCTAGCTGTAAGTTGGAATTGTGCAGACAATTCACTGTTTTTTCTTTAATCGTTGACACTAGAATGTGGAGAAGTTTACCAGGCAGTTCCGAGGCTAGAAATAAAATTGGTAGTGTTTGATAATACGAAATGATTTCATTTCACTTTTAAAGGGAAAATGGGTAATAAACCATTTAATTGCATTGTAGTTCATTTTTCCCTTTGCATCAGAATTGTCACACAAAAACAAATCTTATTTAAAGTTGGATTTGCTATCTTCTGCTGAAATGCATTCTTGCATTTTTGATATAAAAATGTTTTTGCAGTCGGTTGATGTAATGGACTACTCGCTGTTGGTGGGAGTAGATGAGATAAAGCATGAGCTAGTAGTAGGAATCATTGATTTCATGAGACAATATACATGGGACAAGCACCTTGAGACATGGGTGAAAACTTCAGGCATTCTGGGCGGCTCTAAGAACACAACTCCAACTGTGATCTCACCCCAGCAGTACAAGAAACGATTCAGGAAAGCCATGACTGCATATTTCCTCATGGTCCCAGCTCAGTGGTCTCCTCCTTCAAATATCCCTAGTGGCTCCCACTCTGATCTCTGTGATGAAAATTTGCAAGGTGGGGCTCTCTGTTGATTGACACTTTTCAAATCTTTTGCTTGTACATCTCAAATTGAAGCTCAATTCTTATTTACATTTTCCTCTTTTTTTTTTTCTTTTTTTTCAACTCCACTAATTTTCTCCACCTGCTGTAAGTTGTAATTTTCGGCGGGCAGCAACATCATATCAGCTAGATGTTACTTAATTTTTTTCTTTTTTTTTCTCGCGTAAGCAAGAAAGGGCTCTTTTAGTGCCATCAAAATTTTCAAGGATATGTACCTTCAACCAATAATTTACATAAATGTATACAGCAATAAAATTTTAAGAATTAATTGGTAAGGATTAAAATTTAGAAGTACTACAAGTTGTGATATCGTGGTCTTTCCTTTTCTTCTTCTTTTTTTCATATATTGCAAAAGGCTCTTTCGGTGTCAAAATTTTTTTAAGGATGTATGTTCTTATCTTTTTTTGTAATATTAATTATTAAAGGATATTATAAGTTTAAATATATTTGAGAAATTAAATTAAATCTAACAATTATCAGTATAAAATTACACTTAAAACTTCTCATATAACATATATTCTTTTCAGAGTTATTTATTAAATTAAAAATTAAACATTCAGTAAGGAATTTTTAGCATTTATTTCATTTTCTAATCTATATATATATATATATATATAAGCTTTCATTGAGTTGCTTTCTAATTTTGCAATTTTGTGAGGTTTTCTAAATTTTTAAATAGTTTATTTTTAATTATTTGTGCTATAATTGGTTCAAATTAATTTTTATATTTTTTAAATTAAAATTATTATATATAAATAATATAAATAAATAAGACTATATTCATTGAATAGTTAATAAATATAAAATTAATTAAATGACTGGATAGAAAATTGTAATCCAAATATATATATATATATAAGTTGATGCAAAAAGAAAAGTCTAAACTTCTTCTTTGATCACATTTATATTTTTCAGATTTTTTTTCGAAAGTTTTAGAATTATTATTAATTTATTTATTTTGTGATTGGTTTAAATTGAAATTTATGTATTTTAAAATAAAATTGTAATTAAATTATTAATGATATAATTAAATAAGACTTGATTCATTGAATAATTAATTAATAAAAATAAATTAAATAATTTTTATTATTGAAAATTGTGTCAAATAATAAATTATATTCATAAATCTTTGAGTGGAGTGATGTGCAATCCAAGTTATTATTATTCACATTTGTGTAGTGTGTATATATATATATATATATATATATATATATAGGGGTTCTAACCATTTTTTATGTTACTATTTTTATTTTTAAGGCCTAAAATTCTCAAGCTGGTGCAACTCGAATGTTATGATGCAGATTTTTTTATCTTAGTTTGCCAGTTTTCTTTTCTTTTCTTTTCTTTTCCAGTGGATGGGTTAGCAGTATTAGTTTTTCAAAGTGCATGACATTCATTTTCAAAATCTATGGTGGTACAACCAAGTTTATTGGCTGTTGCTTTTATTTTCTAGGAATAGTCTGCAATACCCAACGAAGAGTAATTTGATTATTTAGAATAACACAAAATCGGGCGATGGTGTAGGAACGTGGTGACCTAGGACAAGCCTTTAATTTACTAATGTCTTAGGTGAAACTTCACCCTTTACTTGAATAATCAATTAATCATCTTATAAAGTGACTCATCTGCATATCCTTATCTTGGTTCAGGAGTGCGGTTAATCAGCTCCTGGGTCATCTCTTGAATGACTATGAAAAAAAAACTAAACTTTGAGGTGAGAACATCATACCAAAAGATGAACATTTAAAAATTGGTACAAAAAGAAAACTTAGATTTTTTTCCTTTATCACTTTTATATATTTTTAATTTTATAAATTTATAGATCTAATTTAATTTATTTGCTTTGTGATTAATTTAGGTTAAATTTCATGTATGTTAAATGATATAAAATAAATAATACTTCATTGATTGAACGTCAATCAATCAATAAAAATTATTAAATCATTTTTATTGAATTTCATGTCATTATATTTGATGTTTTTATTTTTATAATTTTAAATTTAACCTTAATTTAATTGCTTTGTGATCACTTTAAATTGAATTTTATATATTTTAAATAAAATTTAATTTAATTATAAGTGACATAAAATAAACAAAAACTCAATTTATTGAACATCAATTAATAAAAAAATAATTATATATTTTTTATTAAAAATTATGTCAAGTAATAAATTATGTTATTTACCAAAAAAATAATAAATCATGTTCATCAAATATTTAATAAACAACAAATAAGATTATATTCATTGAATGAAAAGTTAATTAAAATAATTTATTGAAAATTGTGTTACATAAATATAAAATTTATTTAGATAATTTTTACTGAAAAAGTCCATGAATCTTGGTTTGTTGTGCAAGTTTGCACAAATGAAAGGCCAAAATCAAGTGAAGAATAATTAATTTCTCCACGCTCTTAATGAACAAATGTTCATTTTTTAAATAACATATACGTTCTTGGTTTAAATATATTTTGGATTAATTTTTAATTTTATATCAATTTTTAGGTAGTAAGAATTTGATAAAAAAAAGTGATAAAATTGAATATATATATATATATATAATTATTTATATAATTACATTTGCTACTTCTTTATGTAATTTATTTTTAAAAATAACTTTTTTTATCATTTTAGTTTTCTTTCATTTTAGTTATCATCAAGGGTGGCCAGAGGTGGAGCTATCAACATGTAGGTATGACCTTCAACATACCAAAGTAATTATTTTTAATTTCTTAAATTGAATTGATAAGTAGTTAAATTAATTAATTTAAATTATTTCAAAAGAAAATATTTTTATATATTTTTCATTTATTTCTGAATTTTAAATATTTTATTTTCATTTATTTGTGATATAAGTCGTTTAAATTAAATTTTATATTTTTTTTAATTATAACTATTATATATGAGTAAATTACATGAATAAGACTATTTTTGTCAAAAAAAATAATACTATATTCATTGAATAGTTAATACATATAAAATTAATTAAATGAATATGTAGAAAATTGTGTTAAATAAATAATCTTATATTAATTTAACAATTAAATATATAAACTTATTAAATGGTTGGTACAATTGGTTAAAAAGCTTAGATCTGGTCGCTT
>CANYLF010600689.1:0-13532 GCA_948193215.1 Bocquillonia castaneifolia | reverse complement strand
TCCAACGAATCTTCTCAACTTCCCATTCTGAATTAGCCTCTCAATTTCTCTCTTCAAATCGTGACAACTCTCAGTTTCATGGCCTACATCACCGTGGAACCTACAATACTTGTTTCTGTCTCTCATGGGGGCTGAGATGGGATTGAGTTACCTGGGTCTTTGGTACTGCTCCCTGTTTTCCTTGATCGACATGAGGATGTTCGCCCTTGTCGTATTGAGTGGGGTGAAGCTTCCCCTATCCCTGGGTCAGGGGTGGTGCTCCCTTGGGATTTCTCTTCTTGTCTCCCTTCTCTCGTTCCTCTCGGGCCTGTCATTTCTTCCTCTATCCAGGTCTTTTCTGTCCATTCTCAATACCTCATCTAGGTCGGCGTACTTCTGTGCCTTCGACATTAGTTCCAGAAAAGAGGTTGGTTTGAGCGTAGCCAGCTTCTCCTGGAGCTTTGGGAAGGTTGTTCCTTTCCTGAGGGCTTTGGCGGCTGTCTCAACATTGAGTTTGTCCACTAGCATTGCCTCTCTATTGAATCTTTCAACATAGTTTCTCAGGGTCTCTCGCTCTCTCTGGATGCACCTATGCAAGTCGCCTGACTTCTTGGTAGGTGGTATGTTCGTTAAATATCTAGCTCTGAAATCTGATGCCAGGTCATCAAAGCATGTTATGGACCCCCCCTCCATCTTCAGAAACCATTGCTGGGCAGACCCTGATAAAGTTATTGGGAACACCCGATAAAGTGTGGCATTGTTCACGCCCTGTTGTAAGGACATGACTGTTCTGAATTTTGCTATGTGTTATTTAGGGTTCCCTGACCCATCAAAGGCCTCCATCTTTGGCATTTTCAGCTTGTCTAGCAAGACCTCTGTCTGTATGTGCCAACTTAGCGGACTCCTGGTGTCCCCTAGGCAGTCTTCCTCGTACTCCCCCCTTTTGTATCTCCTGATCATGTCCATCATCCTGCGATCCAGGTCTCCTTCTCCACCTTGCTCAGAAAGTCCTGGACCTCTCTTCTTAGATGGCTAAGGTGCCGATGAATCTGCCTCATCTTCCTTTCCCTTGCTCTTCCCCTGATCTGGGTATCCCCCATTTGCCTCTTTGGCCCCTGCCTTAGTGAGATCAACTATCTCTTTAGCTGTCACCCGTGGGTCATTTTCTCCTTGTGTAGGAGGCTGAAATGAATTTTTGAGCTGGGTCGGCGTGTTGACTGTTGTTACTAGCGATGCTCTGGCCTGCACTAAAGCCATCAACTTCTCGAGGACTTTGTTTGCTATTGGGGGGCTAAGGGTACTAAGGAGATCCATTGTATGCGGAGCGACAGGGGTAGTTGCTTGGATTGCTTTAGGTGGAGAAGGTTGTATGTGAATAGGTTGCCTGACTCTGGTCGTGGGTAGTGTGAACAACATCCGGTTCAGAACTGGGATGGTTGGGGAGCTCTCTACACCGGAGAACCAGTAAAAGTTCCATGTTGAAAGAATGGCAATCGGCCGCCACCAGTGACCTGGCATCCTCCTACTCCCGCCATTGTGCTAGTCGGCCAAGTGGACTCTGTTTCGGTTGGGGTAACTGGTGTACTTGGGTTGCTAGAGGTGCCAGATCCTACGACTCCACTGTTTGTCTGCATAAAGGTGGTGCTGCCCAGTCCTACGATTGTTTGGGTAATTCCTGCTGTGGAGGTAGCGCCGGCGGCCGAAGTTCCTCCACCGTCTGCACTCATCACTTTCGATCCTAACTTTCACTGCACCAATGATGGATTGTCTCCTGATCCTCCTGGGTTGGCTGTGATCCACCAGCAAGTCTTCTCCCTGCACAGTCAAAAGAGAGCCTCAGAGGTGGGGTGGGATTCCCGTGAACCCTCCGATGCCTAAGTCAGTCCAATGCTAAGGTGAAGTATGTAGAGTTTTCAAGAGATCAATTACCTACTCTGGAGGGTCCTGTTCAGCTTATATAGCAGTGAGGGTGGGGGGAACCCTGGCATGCCTCATCTTCCAAGTATGCCCTTAGGCTGAGCGTACTGGGCCTGCTAAGGCCCAAAACGATGGTGGACCATCAATCACCTTTAGTCCCGATAATGGAGCTCACATCCAAGAACCTCACACTGAGGCGCTAGTTGTGGAAGCAATCATAGATAATTATGCCGCCAGGCGTATACTGATAGATGAAGGAATTTCCATCAACTTAATCACATGGACATCATACAAACAAATGGGAGGATCTCAACTTAACATGAAACATTGTCCCACACTAGTCTCAGGACCGAATGGCACACCCATCCATCCCATGGGACTAGTCAAGCTTACGGTAGAATTCAGAAGGGACCAGCCACACGGCGAGGAGATTAAAGCACTTTCAACATCATGGATATGCCCCTGGCTTACAAAGCAATCCTTGGATGACCATACCTATATAATTCAGGGGCAGTAATATCAATATGGTATCTAACAATGAGGATCCCAACAAGTGAAGGAGTGGTAGTTGTAAGAGGAGACCAAGAAGCAACCAAGGCATGTTATTTGATGGCCACAACAGAAACATTCACCATTGAGGAAATACTGGAGATTGAGTCAGAAGAATAGATTGAACAAGTGGGGGAAACAAAGGCAACAAAGCTAGCAGAAGGAAAGGAAGTCAAAGTCTCAGTAAAATTAGAGGAATTGGAAATACTCATCATCGACAAATTAAGAAGATGTGTTGAAATATTTGAAAGCAAAGCCTCAGAAATCACAGGAGTTGATCCGGTAATAGCATCTAATGCCTTGAAGGTGGATCCTAATGCGAGACCAGTAGCACAAAAGAAGAGACCAATGTCAATTGAGAAGGAGAAGGTGGCCGCAGAAGAAGTAGATAAGCTAGAAAAAGCAGGTTTCATCAGAGAAGTAAGATACACTGAATGGCTATCCAACGTTGTTATGGTAAAAAAGGCAAATGGGAAGTACAGAATGTGTATTGACTTCACTAACCTCAAAAATGCTTACCCAAAGGATAACTATCCTTTGCCCAACATCGATAGACTTGTGGATTCTACCGTTGGTCATAAGCTTATCGGCCATACAGATATGGCCTCAGGATACCATCAGATCCCTATGAAGAAAGAAGACAAAGAGAAGATGAGTTTCTTCACTCACAAGGGTACCTACTACTACAGAATGATGTCATTCAGCCTAAAAAATGCAGGAGCAACATACCAGAGACTCATGAATCTCATGTTTCAAGATCTCATAGGGGAAGTGGGGGAAGTGTACATGGACAATGTCATTGTCAAAAGTCAAAAAAAGGAAGATCACCCGTCAGATTTGGAAAAGGTTTTTAAAATTCTTGAAAGTTTTAACATGAAGATGAACTTGGACAAATGCACCTTTGGTGTCACGGTAGGGAAGTTCCTAGGCTGCATGGTGTCATGTAAAGGAATCGAGGCAAACCCTGAAAAGGTCCAAGCAATCATCAACATGCAACCCCCCAGAACGATCAAGGAGGTCCAGATCCTTAATGGAAGAATTACGGCACTGGGAAGGTTTATTTCAAGCTCAGTTAGAAGATGCCTCCCCTTTCACTAAAGCTTCAAGAACATCAAGCAATTCAAATGGGGAGATGACTGTCAACAAGCACTGGATGACCTCAAAAATTCCTCACTACACCACCATTATTCAGCCAGCCCATTCCTGGTGATACCTTATTTTTATACCTTGCAACATGCAGAGAAGCAGTAGCGTCAATACTTGTCAGAGAAGAGGGAATAGAATAAATGCCTATCTACTACATCAGCAAAGCACTAAGAGACGCAGAGTTCGGTATCCAATGGTAGAAAAGCTGGCGGTAGCACTGGCCACCACTACTGAAAGGTTAAAGTACTATTTTTAAAGTTACCCGGTGGTTGTAAGAACCGGCGTCCCACTAAGGAAGGCAATGCAAAGGCTTGAGCTGTCTGGAAGGTTGGTAAAGTGGTCAATGTAACTAGGTGACTATGGGATCAGATATGAAGCAAGAAAGGCCATGAAGGCTCAAGCATTGGCAGATTTCATTGTAGAAATCACCGGTGGGATGGAAACCACACCTTACAAAGCGCAATCATGGAATCTTTTTATCGACGAGGCGAAGAATGACCATGGTTTAGGAACCGGTGTAGTTTTAAGAGGATCAGATAGAGTCACCATCAAGTATGGAGTGCGGATCCGCTTTGAAGCCACAAACAATGTAGCTGAATATGAAACGTTGATCGTGGGATTAGCCTTAGTAGTAGAGGTTAAAGCAAAGGATCTCAAGATATTTAGTGACTCGCAGTTAGTGGTAAATCAGGTTACAGGAGAGTTCCAAGTCAAGGATGAGATATTAAGCAAGTACCTAGCTAGAGTTAAGAAATTGTTATCAATAATTGAGAAGGACGGGGGGCAATGAACCATCCAATAGATTGAAAGAAGCAGACCTGATCACCAAGTCCACCTTAATAGGAGGACCGTTATACCGCAGTATAGAGATGAAGGAAGAACTCTAACAAAGGAGCAATGATAGCCCCCATGTTTTCTTTATCCAGGGAAGAGACAATTGAATGAGCCCTATAATAAACTATCTCAAGCATGGCGTTCTCCCGGATGATCCTCAAGAGGCCAGCTGACTGATCAAACAAGCAAGCAATTTCGCCCATTATAAAGGGGTATTATACAAAACATCAATATCACACCCATGGTGTCGGTGTGCAACTGAAGTCGAAAGAAAGTAGATTTTAGAAGAAATCCATGAGGGAATCTACGGTGCTAATCAAGGATACAAGACAGTAAAAAGAAAGGCAGAATTACAAGGCTACTATTGGCCAACAATGGAGGAAGACGCCAGGGAGCTAGTGAAAAAATGTGACAAATGTCAAAGATATCCCGACAAGATCCATATACCAGCAACTGAAAGAAAATAAATTAGTAGCCCGTGGCCATTCTCAATATGGGGCATGGACATACCGGGACCTTTTCCCATGGTAGTAGGTCAGAAGAAATTCCTATTGGTAGCCATGGATCATTTCACCAAATGGATTGAAGCAGAGATGATGGCAACTATAACAGCCGCCAAAGCAAAGGATTTCTTCTTCAAAGAGATCATCATAAAATTTGGCCTCCCATACACGCTCATCACGGATAATGGGAAATAATTTGATTGTCAAAGATTCCATGATTTCTGCAAAAGAATGGAGATAGAACACAGATTTGGATCTGTGTCGTACCCTCAGACAAATGGCATGACGGAAGTCACCAATCGCAACCTCCTCACTGGTTTAAAGAAAAGATTAGATGAGGCAAAGGGGAACTAGGTGGAAGAACTTTACTCGGTGTTATGGTCCGAGAGAACCACACCAAAGAAAGCTACTGGAGAAATGCCATTTAGCCTGGCTTATGGGATGGAACCAATTGTGCCAATCGAATAGAGTAGCCAACTATGATCCCAACTCCAATGATGAACAGATCATGATTTACAAGGAAATGCTAGCAAAAAGGGGACAATAAGCCATTGCAAGAGCAGAGGCTTACAGAAGACAAGTGGCTAGATACCATGACAGGAAAGTCAAGCCGAGAGAATGCAAAGAAGGAGAGCTAGTTTTGAAAAATGCTAAAATTGGCAAGGGTAACGCTGGTGTCAGGAAACTCTAACGCAATTGGGAGGGGCCCTATCAGATTTTAAAGGTAATAGCTACCAAGGGCTTGGAATGTTCAGCATCTTAAAAAATATTATCAGTAGAATGTATCTTTATCCAAAGCATTGAATCAATAAAATAGCACTTTTCACAAATGTCTCTTTTTACTGCTTAAGCATCTCTAATGGGAACCTTACCCGTCTTAAGGCAAGTGAGTTTGAAACGGACAATAACTTAGCCCCTAAGAGGCCCAAAACCTCTCTAACGAGAACCTTACCCGTCTCAAGGCAAGTGAGTCTGAAACGGACAATAACTTAGCCCCTAAGAGGCGTAAAACCTCTCTAATGGCAACCTTACCCGTCTCAAGGAAAGTGAGTTTGAAACGGACATTAACTTAGCCCCTAAGAGGCGTAAAACCTCTCTAACGGGAACCTTACCCGTCTCAAGGCAAGTGAGTCTGAAACGGACAATAACTTAGCCCTTA
Source organism: Bocquillonia castaneifolia (assembly GCA_948193215.1). Classification (NCBI taxonomy): domain Eukaryota; kingdom Viridiplantae; phylum Streptophyta; class Magnoliopsida; order Malpighiales; family Euphorbiaceae; genus Bocquillonia; species Bocquillonia castaneifolia. Next base: position 7,445 of record CANYLF010600689.1, on the reverse strand, counting down.
AGAGGTCCAAAACCTCTCTAACGGGAACCTTACCTATCTCAAGGTAAGTGAGTATGAAATAGACAATAAATTAGCCCATAAGCGGCCTAAAACCTCTCTCACGAGAATCTTACATGTCTCAAAATGAGTGAGTCCAAAATAGACTAACTTAGCCCCTAAGAGGCCTGAAAGCCCTCTAACAAAAACCTAACTTGCCACAAGGCGAGATAAAGGAAAAGAGTCAGGCGTCAGATCTGAAGACTTCTATCAGAAGCCCCATCAGTCGCTGAATATAAGTTTTAATGAAATCTGAAAAGGGATTTTTGTCCGGCACAAAATTAATCCTAACACAAAATGGCCGAGACTACAACACTAATATGAGTTGAAGCACAATCACGGCACATAAAAGTTGTCCTTGTAAAGACAGTAAAAAATAAAAATAAAATGGCCACCTTCGATAATATAAAAGAAATATTAAAGAAATTAAAACATATAAATAGTATTCCTCTTTGTCAAAATTACAATATGAGTTAGCCAAGAAAATAAATAGCTAACTAAAGAGTAGGCAAACAAGGGCAGATTCCCACAATCAGTTATAGAAAGCTAAGATAGTCGCCAAAATCCGAGATAGTCGCCAATATCCAAGACAGTCGCCAAAACCCAAGACAGTAATTAAAATTCAAGGCAGCTGCCAGCACCCAAAGTCGCTAAAATCCAAGACAAAGCAGCTAAAATCTAGGACAAGGAAGTCGCTTTACCGGAAATAGGACACCATCGACAATGTCAAGGAAAAGTGAATTGACGCAATAATTGATCACGCTAATGAGGCCCGAATAACTTCATAGATGTTGAGAGTATTATAGCCAAGGCAATCCGAGATGGTGCTATTGATGCAATAATTGATCACGCCAAGCGTACTGTAGCCATGGCAATCCGAGATGGCGCTATTGACGCGACAGTTGATCATGCCAAGAGTATTATAGTCAAGGGGTCAAGAATGGGGAGCTTCCTTTGTGTGAGCAGAAGGAGTTGACGTAAGAGAAAGCTTGTGCCAAAAGGGAACCTGAGCAGGGAGTTTACCAGATGCCAAAGCCTTTTTCTTGGCAGCTTCAAGATTGGCAGTTATGTTATCCACAAGTTGAGCAAATTGTACATCCAATTAATCGGCAGCACTGTCAGGTTGGCCCAGATGTCTTTGCAAATAACGGCCTTTCACCTCCATCATAGCCTGAGTTAAACTTAGAACCACTATTTTTCCAAGCTCCTAGATCCTGTTTCCTTGCGCCTGGATGCAGGCTAGGGCATTCTGTGTAGTCTCTGAACAATATTTCCTCTCAGCAGCAAGGAGACCCTCAAAGTGGTCCAACTTCTCCTCAAGATCTTGAACTTGGTGTGCTAAATCCCTTTTCTCTGCTTCTAATGGCTCTAGCTTATCCCGGGCTTCCTGCAAGTCTCTTGCAAGTGAGGCTATTTGCTCATCACGACTCTTCAGGCAACGTCGAGCCTCCTCCTCTTTCAACAGTAGGCTATCATATGCCTTCTGAAACTAAATATGGGTCACGTTCATCTGATTATAAAAAGCACCCATTGTCTCGGCATAATCCTGATGACCCTTCATCAAACTTAAGAGACCATCATCTAAAACGATGAAAGATAATAAAATAATATGAGAAAAATAACAGAGGTAAAAAATAAACAATGATCAGAGAAAAACACTTACCGGGAAGCTTCTTAAAATAATCATGAATGTGAAGTCCGACAGACTTCAAAGGACCGACAAGAAGATGCACTCTCTCCCCAGTGGATATATCAAACCCACTATCAAAGATTTTGATAGCATCAGACAACTGCCGGTTTCCCAGCTTGCCATGGGACTGCACGCTTTTTTCCTTCTCCTGGTCTCTGGTCCCTTTCTTCTTTTTCTTGGTGGCTTGCTCACCAAGTTGGTCCCCACCCTTCTTCTTACCGGTGTCCAAAGGGGCACGGGAAGCAACAGCTTCTTCACGGGGAAGGTCATAATTATCAACTATCTCCTCCTCTTGTCTAACCGACTTGGCGACGTTGGTTTGACTCATCAAGTCCTTTAGATAACCAAAGTCCATGGCCTCAACTGCTATAAAAAAGACAGGAACAACAGTAATAGACAATTGTTAGCAAATAGATAAAAGAAATCAGGGAATATCACCCACAGCAACCCTTGACACCGACCTTCCAAGGTTAAGTCGGCTTTTAAGTTACTAAACTACCCCTCCCTATAGTTCCTTAGGTACGCTCTAAGAAAATACTTAGCGTTTAACCTAGCACCAGTGGTAGCAGCAAGCTCTTCTAATAGCTTATGCGTAAACTTCTCGTCAGCGGAGGATTTATTGGGGACGGGTGAAAGCTTAGAAAAGGAGGCATAATCCATAAAATTCCAGCTTGAAGGTAGCTTCCTCAGAGATGGATGCTTCACTCGAAAAAAGTAGGACCCAGAGTTTTCACTGATTCCGGCAAGTGTCCAATGAAAGCCCGGCGAGTCTTGGCTGCCAGAAGCACAAAATGAGAGATCCCCAACCTCTTGGTCATAACAAACAGAGATCGAAGATAGCTAAGAGTAAGACTAAACCCATCCCTCTGATGAACCTCTGAAAGCACGCAGATTTAATGGATCGAGTTGGGATACAATTGGCTAATCAGAAAATTATATGTAATGCAGAGGTCGAAAAAAATCTTATCTAGAGGAAATCGAAGACTGGCATCCAATTGTTCTACGGCGATGATAGCTGACCCAGATTCATAAGTATCTAGATACGAGCATTGCTCATTCAAAGTGAAAAGCTCAAAACCGTCAGCAAAGCAGTGTCGATAAGTCTTTATCTCAGCCCTATCGATACAGCTGATATGCTTAGCAAAAGATTATGTATGGACCCCTTGAGCTTTGTAGGGGAACCGCTTCACTCGTCCCAGTCACCAAATCCCTAGCTTCCCCTGACGGAACATTTACAGTAGAAGTGGTAGATCTGACAACAGCTAGATCTCTAGGGTTACCGGTCATTTCACCCGATAAACACCCCTGAGCATCACCACCACCACTGCCCCAAGACCTAGAATAACCCCTGGATGCACTCTCAGCCATGAAAGCTTACCTCTTTCAAAGGAAACACGAAGGCAATCAAGAAAAATGATCTGCAATCGAGGAGGAAGAAATTACTTTGTGAGGAATAAAACCAGTAAAAGCAGAAGTAAAAGAAAAATTACCAACATAAGACCACTATATATACTACGCCCCTAGCCCAAAAAACCAACACAACGTTTTAGCTTTCAAAGGACGGGAAGGACACTCTAGTAAACTCACCCACCGCATTTAATATTGTAGTAGAAGAACGTGCTCTGGAGAAAATTTTACAACTACCCCAAGAGGGAAACAACGCCACGTGGGAGAAGCAGGCAAAGAGGCGTGAATAGCCCAAAGGTCAGAAAGGAAAAAGGGAGGAAAATAGAAAAGATAAAAACACACAAATAAATGAATTCTTATAAAAAATAATAATATTATTATTACACTAAAATAAAATACATATAAACAGTCGCCCTTCCTGATTACGCCTCACTATCTTCTCACCACACTCCCTACTGATGGATAATTTATCCACCTCCGAGAAGAAAGAAAAGTCACCACCTGGAAATTTCTCTCGACAAAGATCTTATAGCCGCCTGCCATAAGCCGACAGACTTTCTCGTATCAACTCTCTGTTATCGCGAGCAAGTTGATTCTTATAGTCGTTTGTCTTCTGTCAGATATAATCAAGCTCAGATCGAGATGGCAGCACATCAACCCCTATTGTTGATTGGCATGGTTCGGTACTCTCGCCCAAACTAACACTTAGAGTGGCCGCCATTCTCAAGCCCCTAACAATTGGAGCAAGCCGAGCTTGTGATTCTTCCAATTCCCTCTCCGAGGCGGCTAGCTTCCCCCTAAGCTCGGCGTTCTCCGCCTGAATCTTCTCAAGGCTTGGCAAAGCAGCATAGGCTTATTGGAGTTGTTTGTGAAGATCAAATAGTTTTTTCTCCAACTTAATCTTCTCTCCATCCAATAACAGTAACTTATGATAAGCCCGACGACGGTGACTGTCTAGCAACAATACACCCTCCATTTCCTCCAATTGGTGATTGATAATTCCCCGACACAAGGTATCGGAGGTGTAATCTTCCCGCCAACGGCTAGGCCCCAGACATTGAAATATGAAATGCATCACCTCATCACCCACATGGTTGTCCCAGTAGCTGCTCCTTAGAGGAAGGTAGGCGAAATCATCCTCATCTTCACCAGTAACTTCAGGAGGCAACCTTTTCCCAGACCCACCTGCCTTGATGAGCCTTTTTCTTTTCTCCTTCAAGTCCGACACAGCTCTCCTAACTAAAACTGTCCTATCAACACCCACTCTCACAATAGGAGGATCGACAGAGGTGACAAGAGCGGCAGAAGAAATAACGATATGAACCGCCTTTTGAAATGCTTCATACTGGTTTTCCCTAGCCTAAGACACACCTCCCCCACTAGGTCGAGAAGTAGGAACCTTAAAAGTTGTCCCTTTGGCAGCAACAACTGACTCGGGAGTAATCACAAGAGAAGGCACCACCTCTCGTGCCAAACTTGCTCGGGACGAATCAGGTGATGGCCTAATCTTTTCCTTACTAAGAGGCGGCCTGGGTCCCGGGAAGCTCCTTCCTACTAGAAGCAGATAACCACCCTTTAATCCAGTCTAGAGAACGGTCAACACGTTCATCATCACCAGCAATAGGAACCTCTTGTGAAGGAGCGAGAGAGTTTCGCAATGATTGAAATTGAGGATAATTCATCAAACCGTTGTCTACCCCAAGGTCGAAGGGATCTAATATCTTCTCACCGTCACGAAGAAGTCGGACAACCCGAACCTGCTCCTGATCTAGAATCAACTTGGGATTTCTTGTAACCCCAGACAAACCTTCCTCTCGGTGAAGAAACGCCTGCATCAACTCCCTAGTAGAACGCTTGACCCGCTGAACGATCTCCTTTATCTTTTCATATAATACGAGTTCGTGAGGAGTAGAACTGTATGCTTGATGATCAGGAAGCGTGGCCTTCCACTGCTTTGGAAGGTCGTTGAACTCTGGATGCTCAAAATAAGCGTAACGACCCCTCCAGGAAGTCCCACTGTCAAAATCCAGAGCAGCAAATGAAAAGCACCTAGGCTTTAATAAAACAAAGGTGCTAGAACCGCATCGAGTCTTATAATAGTGGTGAAGAAGGCGGTCAGTCGTTAGCAGTTTCTTTTGCTATGAAAATAGCTCTTAGAGCGCCAACAATAGACAGATGGTATTTGGATGCACTTGGGACAAAGGAATAGCAAAATCTACACAAAATGACAAGACAATAAAAGGAAGAGGAAACCGTAAATCGGACCGCAGTTGCTCATGATAAAAAACTATCTTAGTCGGCCACGAGCTAATCAAGGCAGAAATGTCACAACCGGGACGAGACAAGATGAAGCCGGCAGGAATATGATAAACCCTTTGCCAACTTTCAAGATCAGCAGGCATCGTGATGCACTCCCAAGCATTCATCTTCAGACGGAGGCTATTCCAATTTAGAGGATCAATATGAGCTGGCCTTATTGGTCTTGCCGTACATTTTCACACGAGCCATAAAACAATACAATAGGCGGATAAAATTTTTGTTCCGCTATAAAAATCAAATAGCAAGAGCAAAAGTGAAAAACTCAGGCCTTCCCTCGAGCATTTAAGCATGTCGATAGGACCAAAATATCCCCATCCAACCCAACTACATGATATGAATCCAAAGCTATTTTTGTCCTTCTAAACCTTTTTCAAACACTTGTCCACTCCCGCCCGCATTTATTACTGCACCCAAAAGACATAAATATCTACCTGTACCGTTTCTCGTAGGGGGGGACTAGTGATAGAATAGGCTCAAGAGCCCAATAAGGGCCCAAAAGCAAGTCACACTAAGCACTCTTACAACTTTGCTAAGACACTTAGTAACCCCTCAAGGTGACATATCACAGACAAGAACCCTATAAATACCCAAAGATTCCACAGGTAAAGGATTCCAACTTTTAGCTCATTCATTACCACATTTAATACCACCTACTAACTTGAGCGTCGGAGTCAGACCTGGGACACTTGTCTCGTCCGACCATTTCTACTTGTGCAGGATCTATCCAGGAGAACCGCCACATCCTAAGTCATCTCAACTAGCATAGACAATCACCTTGAAATCCTTGTATCTATTGGACTAGACTACGGAATATCCTTATCCCATATCCGGCCCAATACTGTCCTATCGGTTCCATCAATAAGCTTTATGACATATTAATTGATTAAAATAAGAATTGCTTAAGTAAAAAAACATTAATTTTAATAAAATAATATAAAAAATATGAAATCTCATAGAAGTAGCAATCATGTAAAATTTTTAAGAAGTAATAATGAAAAGTAATTTTTAATAAAATAGTACATAAAATTTTTACGTGATTATTTTAAAATTACATTATTCAATTAAGTATTTTTTTACAATTGAAGGAGTATATTACAATGGGTAAAGTACAATGATTCATAAGATATAGCACATTACATTAGTTTTCCTTAAGCTTTATATATTTTACAACAACCTTTTAAGGTTTTAGGTACCGTTTAGTTTAGCGGATGGAGTTGGCCTTTAGCGTTTGAAACTTATCCATTAAATTTTAAGTGTTTGGTAAATCAGTGGATGAAAATTACAAACACTAGCATTTGTAAAAATATAATTAAACGTTCAAACGCTAGAATTTCTAATTGTCTGCGGTTTGCTAGACTTGTTTAGATTTGGGTTCAAGCCGGGCCTTCTCAAGCCTAAAATTTTTAAAAGAAACTTAGACTCGTCCAAGTCTGGATAATTTTATTAAATATTAGCCTAGGCTCAAATCCGAATAAAATGATCAAGTTTGACCCCAACCCAGCCCAGCCCGAATACAAAATATCGGTAAATTTTCTAGAATTTATAAGTCATTTGTTCTTATATTATATAAAGATGGCATAGATAATATAAGAAAATGAAGTATAGACATGGTGGTAAAGATGTCAAATGCAGGTAATCGAGGTTCAAAATCCCACTTATAGATGGAAAAATGGACCATATCCATGGGCACCCGTCTGGATCTTACCCGGTCAAATCGGATAATACCCAAATTGACTGGATAATGGGTACGAACATACCCATATTCGAAAAAATCTCATATAGTATGAGTAAGGTATGGATATTGTATTACCCCCTTGATACTCTTACCAATATCCTACCAAAATTATCTGGTTTTACTTATACTCAAACCCGTATTCATATGTAGTCATAAATATTATAAACACACTTTATTTTATTTTTATACATGTTTATTTGTGATATTCTAATAATTTTATTAAACTATAATATATATATATATATATATATATATATA
>CANYLF010599683.1:0-17041 GCA_948193215.1 Bocquillonia castaneifolia | reverse complement strand
TATATATATATATATATTAATGCATGGTTAGTATGGTGTTTTACGCACTGGGCATGATCTTCTTCAGGATTATAGTTGTGTGTGTATAATTATTCTACTGTGAAAATTTGTCGTTCCAATCAACCATGATTATATATAAATATGTATTATAGAAATGCTAACTTGGATCAAGTTTTGGAAAATACCCAATAATCAATTATGCTTATGTTGCTTGTTCACAGTCTGCTTGCATTAGGATGTTGGAGTATGCGGTCCCACATTTGAAATATAATAAGAGTTGGTGTAGTATATAAGTGGAGAAGGATCCTAGCACAAGCCAATTGGTTTTGTGCAAGATGGGTTCCACCTCTATTTATATACCCATATGTGTGCGTGTGGCCCAACACTCTCCGAGCCCATTAAATTTCTACAATTAGTATATATGATTTTTTTTCCTGATTTATAGTTTTAATCGGTAACTTAATTGGCTTCTCTAAATTTGTATGGGATGTGTGCTATTTTTTGTGCCAGGTGTATAAACCATCACTGACTCGATTTGCAAATGCTGGTGGCTTGATAGGCAACACTCCAGCTGAAGTATCCAAAGGTAATTTGAGGCACATTAATAGGTCCTTAATTTGAATTGACAGGTAAAACACTCGGTGCAATATCAACAGAACTATATTATTTCTGTAATTGAGATTTTGAATGAAATGTCTGTACAGTTTTTTGTGATCCAGGTCGGACTAACCTGAGGCATTAGCATATATAAGATATCACAGAGAATAGCAAAGAGGGGCCTGTTCACCCCATTAAATGCATACTGAAGCTTTTCTTTTTCCTTCTTTCTTTTTTAAGAAAAAAATGACTATTGAAGATTGGCTAATGTGTCATTTTCTTCTCCTTCTGCTTTTCTTTTGTGCAATCTCAATTGATTCTAATGTTGGTTGGCACTGATAAGTAAAACATCTCACATATGTTGCCTTAAATATATCCTTATGGGATTAAAAGATATTTTTTTGTAGAAAGGATAAATGGATTCCCTTTAGCAAGTAGGAAAAATTGAGAAATATCCACATGAAAGAGCCTCGGGATTGGAAGGCATCAAATACAGTACAACTGATTTAAAATTATTACCACAATTTAGTCTCAAGAAAACCTTGAAGAGCAAGAAGGCCTTAACATCAGTTAGAGATGTTTATTTTCTGCAGCCGTTTTTGTCCATGCTTATCAATGCAAGTGTACTGTTTTGTGTCTTGTTTTATTGGCGCCCTAGTAAGACTTTAAATCTGTATACACATGAATCAGTAGCTTGACTTTCACTCTCTATTATTATCCATGTGAGATGTGCAAATGCATGTTATGTTGCACCAACCATGAACTCATCATAATTAATTTCCCCCTGCCATGCCTCTTTCTACTGGACTTAGGTACTTGCCTTTGATTTACAGTAAGAACTTAAGAAGACAATTTCTTCATTGTGTTGAAGTATGAAGATACTTTTCTCATGTTTTTATTGCCTAAATGCAAAGAATCTTTTGTTTTTAGTTGATATCTTAAAGCTTCCACAAATGAAACCACCGTATTTGTATTGCTTGCTTCCTAAGCTATTTTGTTAAGTTTCTTATTCTTGAACTTGTTTTAAGTGTAATGACTCCAAGTTGCTTTGCCTACTTTATATTGATAGCATAATGTTATTAGAGGGAAAATTATGCTCAGATGGCGAGCTAAAATTTCACTCTAAAGTGTTGGATTTAGCTACTCTCTGAAATGAACCTTATATTAGTTCGTTTCACATTTTCCTATCCAGATGTTGATGTGCTACTGATCATGGTTACAAATGAAGCTCAAGCTGAGAGTGTTTTGTATGGAGATCAGGGCGCAGTTGCAGGTACCATCTGAAGTATCCTAGTTTTGGCTTGGTGAAATTACTGACTTTACTTTTGTAAACAGCACTTTCACCAGGATCATCTATCATCCTTTCATCTACTGTGTCTCCTGGATTTGTACACCAACTTGAGAGACGGTTACAAAGTACGTTCACTAATCATTCTTGTATATACTCTTCTGATGTGTGAATTCTGATTCCAATATGAGAGTGTTTGATTGGTTGAAATTGTTGTCTGAAGAACATTTAACTTCATACTTTTCCAAAAAAAAATTTCTTGTTCTTTTCTACAGTGTCAAAAAAGGCATTGAAAAGGGTTGGAATATATGAAAATTACATATAATTGGTAAAATAAAGGTTTTAATAGTACATTTGAAACCATTGTGTGACCATCATGTCTTAGTACCTCTATGACATGGAAGGTGGAATTGCAAATTGGAAGGTCATTTCATGGTATCTTCTTGTTTACGTTTTGTTAGGTTGTCAATTTTTAATTTTCTTATTTCATGTTTGTAATTTCTACTCTATTTGGTAAACAATCTACCTAAAAATGTCAGATGAAGGCAAAGGTTTGACATTGGTGGATGCTCCTGTTTCTGGTGGTGTTAAGAGGGCTTCGGATGGAACACTTACGGTCTGAAATAAGCACCTCTCATTTGACAAAGTGAAAGGGTTGGTTAATGGTATTCTAATAGAGGTTTAATATTTTATTCAGATAATTGCTTCTGGTGCTGATGAAGCTCTTACAAATACTGGTTCGGTCCTTGCAGGTAATTAGCACATTGTATAGTTTATAATTTTGATTGTACAATAAGTGACATGTAAAATTGCTATTTACCCTTGGTTGTTCGCTCTAAACAGCATTAAGCGAGAAGCTCTATGTTATCAAGGGAGGTTGTGAAGCTGGAAGGTATATCAGCATTAATGTACAGATTGTTTAAATGAGTAGTTCTAAGTTGTACCTGTGAGTTGCACAGTTTTAACATTTTGGGAGTCCAATGACTTTAGCTTGTGCTCTTAAAACATCACTTTCAGTGTTGTGAAGATGGTTAATCAGTTGCTTGCTGGAGTTCATATAGCTTCAGCAGCTGAGGCGATGGCATTTGGAGCGAGATTGGGTCTCAGTACAAGGACCCTGTTTGACTTTATGGCAAATAGTGGTGGAACATCCTGGTTTGTGTCATGCACACTGCAATTCTTTTTCCCTCCATGTGGTTAATATTGTTTCTAAGATTTGTTTTTTATCTATTTTTCAAATAGAATATTAAACTTCAAAGAATCAGTATTGTTTGATTTGACATGCAATGGTATCTTCATGATTAACTCAAGTATGATATGCATTGGTATTGAATCTGCAATAATGGCTTAGATTCATTGGACTGGCTGACAATTGTCTCACAAATTTTTCTTTTTTGGTGCTAATGTTGGAAACAAATACTAAACGGAAAAGGAAAATGGAGGAGAGAGAGAAACAGTAGCTTTATCACGTCATTCATTGTTGGTTTAACTTGTCTTACAATTTTTTGTTGCAAATTCTTAGAATATTTTCTTTATTTCATCATTCTTAAACTTTAGAACAGTGTTCATTCAAAGAGTTCAGTCATTTGTCAACAGAGAAGTTTCTATGGATAATCTAAACTTTTTTTTTTTGCATTTAAAAAACAAGTTTCTATGTTTTTATGTAGTATAAAAGTGCTAATCAGCTTGGCTAATAAACAGGGATTCCTCTTGTGATTCTGTAATTGCTTTGGGAACATAAGGCATACTTTAATAAAGAACATGTGCATTTAGAAACAAGAAGAAACTTATCTACCTAAAAAACTATGGGAAAGAAACAAAGGTCAAACAATTATTGATAGAAAAGTGCTCATTGGTACTATCATGTGCCAGCTAATTAATCCCAAAAGCGCTCTCTGGTACTTTCATATGCTGGCTAATAAAATCTATCGAAACATATGTTTGATAGCTTTAAAGTTTATAACTTGATCTAGCTAAATGCTATTATTGCAGGATGTTTGAGAATCGTGTTCCACACATGTTGGACAATGACTATACCCCGTATTCTGCACTTGATATCTTTGTGAAGGATCTGGTCTGAATGATTCACATTTCGTGTTACGGCTATATTTAAAATTAAATTAGATAAAGTATTCAAGCAGTTCACCTTTGGCTTAAAACAGTTACCAACATTTGCAGGGCATTGTTTCTCGTGAATGCTCAAATCGTAAAGTTCCGCTTCATGTTTCAACTGTTGCACACCAATTGTTCCTGGCAGGTCCGGTGACCTTCATTTTTTTTAACTGTTTTTCCCTTCAATGTTTGCATCATTTAGAGTAGGTGGAGAACTGGAATTTCTAGATTGCTGATTCATTTACTTTAAAGGGGTAGATTGTTGCAAAATAATTGCTGCCAGCAAAGTGTCAGAACATGGACGTTTTAAAGGAGTTTGAAACAAATTCTTATAACAAGATCCAACTTCAATATAATTTTGGGCAACTTTGGTCCAGTTACAGTATTTAGTACTTTCATTAGATTTTGATGTTAAAAGAGAATAAATGTCTCCAAAGGATTTTTTTTTTTTGTTTATTTCAATTATAAGAAATGCAACATAGACTAGCAGATGGAACACTTTAGACTTGTAGCAGAGAGCACGCTGCATGATTTGAGGTGTCAAAATGCTATCAAACTGCCATGGACTTGACACTCCTGCAATGCAGGTCTTAATGCAAGAGTTTTTATGAAGTTACAATGCAGGTCTTAATGCAAGAGTCTTAATGCAGGTCCTAGTTTGTGCACGGAGTTTCCTTTGTATGCATTTGAGTTTTCATTACATAATGCTTGAGCTTTTTTATCTAGCAGGTTCTGCTGCTGGCTGGGGTCGGCAAGACGATGCTGGTGTAGTTAAGGTATGGAATGCTACATTGCATAGTAACTGGAAATGATTCAACTTTATTAATGGATTAACAAAATATTGAGTTTTTACACAACTCCACAGGTTTATGAGACACTCACTGGTGTTAGAGTTGAAGGAAAACTTCCCATTCTTAAGAAAGAAATTGTCCTGGAATCTCTTCCACCTGAGTGGCCCCTGGATACTGTTGATGAAATCCATAAACTGAATCAGAGTAATTCAAAAACATTGGTTGTTTTGGATGATGATCCAACTGGAACTCAAACTGTTCATGATATTGAAGTATTGACAGAATGGTAATTTCTGAACCTTTATGTTATATGACTGTTGTGCAAAATTGATTGTTGAACTCGAAATAATATGTGTTTATTTATGATATTTCTTATGTTCTGAAGACAAATTTCTACTTTTATTACTTTTTAATTATTATTTGTTATTTAAATTCCATTTTAATAGATGAAAAGCCTCTACATTTTCAATTCTATAAAGCGCACTCGGCCCTTCTCAGCTTTTTTTCTCCCAATTATTTAGCTGTTTTTTTCTCTTCCATTTCAGGAGTGTTGAATCTCTAGTTGAGCAGCTTAGGAAAAAGCCTACATGCTTTTTTATTTTGACAAACTCCAGGGCATTGAGCTCTGATAAGGTAATAGCATTCTTCTATTTTGTTTCATATCAGCAAAAAATAATGATTTCTTTTCAACAGTAAGAATTCATGTTTTGCTGGAAGGGTATTGTTAAATATCAAATGGGCCTAGTATAAATTGGCCGAGAATGGGCTTGCACAAATGAGATTAATTTAGTGATAACCACTAGCATGACTCTAGTTAATGGATTTACACTTCACATTATAACCCATCCAATTATCTTGTAAATTACCTGATGTTGGACGATGCACACATTCTAACAGGGAAAAATTTTGCTTGTATAGGTTGTGTTTCTGAATAATTAATTAACTGTTTGCAGGCCAGTGCATTGATAAAAGACATCTGCAGAAACCTAAGTAATGCAGCTAAATCAGTTGAGGATGTAGACTATACTGTAGTTTTGAGAGGTGATTCAACACTGCGAGGTCATTTTCCAGAGGTACGGATAGAGATTAAAAATTGTTGTAATTATGTAGATCTTTTTGCAGCTTACGTTTATTAACCGCTGCTTGACATAAGAATGTAATGCATTTATCTAGGAAGCTGATGCAGCTGTTTCAGTACTTGGTGGGATGGATGCATGGATCATTTGTCCATTTTTCCTTCAAGGAGGACGTTACACTATTGGAGATGTACACTATGTTGCAGACTCTGATCGGTATCAGTCTTAACTTTAATTCAGATCATCTTGATAGGATCTCCTTGGTGTTTAACACAACCACTGTTTCTTTAGGCTCATCCCTGCAGGAGACACTGAATTCGCTAAAGATGCTTCTTTTGGCTATAAATCTTCCAACCTACGAGAGGTCTAGCTTCTTTTACATTCTGATATCAATTTCAGAGGTGTTAGTTTTGGTTGTGAATTTGCAAATTTGTCTTGATCTTTAGTGGGTGGAGGAAAAAACTGAGGGCCGTATTCCTGCTAAGAGTGTTACATCTATATCCATCCAACTTCTAAGGAAAGGCGGACCAAATGCTGTTTGTCAGCTCCTATGCAGCTTGAATAAGGTATTGATAACTGGGAATGCATGTGTGAACTTTTTTTCATTTATAATTATGTAAACCAGGTAGTGTTTTTTATTATGCTAGTGCTACTTCTTCCTTGTGGCATCTTTTTTCTCTCTTATTCTGTCTATTCTGTTCCTGCCCGACTGTGACAAGTTTTGGATGAGATGCCTGGTGGTACTATGTAGCATAGTCCCTCTTGTTTGTTCCCCTTCATCCTACACTAGTAATATTTGATTGGAAATCCTAAAAATTGCTGGAGAAGAATAATACTCCATTTTGCTTGTTAATAGAATCACAAAATTTGCTGCTTTTGAGTTTTGTGCTTTGTATTATAGGTGAATAATTTTGTTGTGATTCCATTTGAACCAGTAAAAGTACAACATTCAATTATGCTTAATGCATCTGAAGATCCTAAGGCTGCATCACCATAGAGGCTTGTGGTTTGGATCATAATTATTCATTGATTGATGCTTTATTGGCTGAAACAGGGCTCAACATGTATAGTCAATGCTGCAAGTGAAAGAGACATGGCTGTATTTGCAGCCGGAATGATCCAGGCAAAATATCTTTTGATTTCGATCTTTAAAAAATTTTTGCAGTTTTACTTTAAAATTGATAAAGAAATTCTTAAATCTTACAAGCTTTTGCTACTTGAGCAGGCAGAGCTAAAAGGCAAATCATTCTTATGCCGCACAGCTGCTAGTTTTGTTTCTGCTCGAATTGGTATTATTCCAAAAGCTCCAATACTGCCCAAGGATCTAGGAATAAACAAATACAGGAGAGGTGGACTGATAGTTGTGGGATCTTATGTTCCAAAAACAACTAAGCAGGTTGAATTTATGGACTCTGCTTTTCCTGCACCTGTTTCAGCCCAGCAATAATGAACATTTGCACATGATTTATAATTGTTAAGTTGTATTACCAGGTTGAAGAGCTTAAAAAACAATGTGGCGGGATATTAAAAACCATTGAGGTGATTGAGATGCATAAAACCTTTGTATATTTTAATCATATTTTGCGAACATTTATACTTTAAAGATTATGCAAGAGCTTTTACCTCTTAGATTGTGTGCTTCTTAAGCGGTATGTGTACATGAATATTGTTAGCGCTATGAATCAGAATTTCCTTTGTTGTGAACAGGTTTCTGTTGATAAACTTGCCATGAAATCTCCACAAGAGAGGGAGGAGGAAATTAATAGAGCAGCTGAGATGACAGATTATTTTCTTGCAGCTTCCAAAGACACTTTAGTAATGACAAGTCGTGAACTCTTTACTGGAAAAAGTTAGTCAGTCTTCTTATCATGATTTTACCTTTTACACATTCTTGTGATGGTGATTCATGACATTGTTAAAACATGAAAAACACAGGCTGCAGTTCATTTTTTTTCTTAATTCTTTTGTAAGAATGTTAGAACAAATACTGCTTTTTTTACTGATAGCCATATCTTTTGCTGATCATCTTTATTATAAATAAAAGCACAGAGAACTTAAAAAAAATTGTTTTGTAGAAAAGAGAACCCTTTTCTAACAATCTACCATCTAAATTCCTTCGTCTTATTTAAATATTTTCTGTCAGCTCCTTCTGAAAGTTTGGAAATCAATTTTAAAGTGAGCTCTGCATTGGTGGAAATTGTGTGTCGGATATCAACAAGACCTCGATACATCCTGGCAAAGGTATTTTAATTTGTCTAACTAAACAAATCATATCTTGCTTGGTTATGGTTTAAATAATTAGCTTTTGATTCTTACATATTGCAAAGTACTTGTTATTTACATATAATTTCTGTTTGTTTGATAATATTGAGAAACTATCATATTTATCCTGTCCATATATTCCAGCACTGTAACGCACACTACTCAATTTGCTACTTCATAATCCTGAAGAGTACTGTGGTTAGGTATTCCTTACGTTATTGACTTTCAATTCCACTGCATTTCTATGCGCCCCCACACACCCCCCCACCCCCCCTTGAAACTGTCTATTCCTTTGGTGCTGTAGATTTCACTATTTCCTTTTAGATGGTTACTACTTCTGTTAAGAAAAATTAGCATCTACATCCCCATTGTAAAAGGGGGAGATAAAATTTGTCAAGCCCATGGTTAAAATTTTAAGAGACCTCACTTAGCTGGTAGACAGCAACCTACTAATTTTTTTTTTTTTTTTCTTTTTCTAAGGGTGGAATCACTTCATCAGACCTTGCTACAAAAGCTCTAGAAGCAAAATGTGCCGAAGTAGCAGGACAAGCTCTGGCTGGTGTTCCTTTGTGGCTTCTAGGTTCTGAAAGCAGGCATCCAGAAGTTCCATACATTGTTTTCCCAGGTAAGTAAATAATCATACTACCTTTTGAACTTTATTTCTATCAAATTGAAAATTGGATCTGTAAGTTGTAAGGTTTCTGTTGTAGGTAATGTTGGCGACAGTAATGCATTGGCAGAAGTAGTGAAATCTTGGGCTTGTCCTTCCAGACTTTCTACAACAAAAGAGCTTCTTCTTGTAAGGACTAAGAACTTGTATTTTTTAAATGCTTTGCTTCTTCAGATATTGACATCTCTGTGCATATAGAATGCAGAGAAAGGTAAATATGCTGTTGGGGCATTTAATGTTTACAATATGGAAGGAGCTGAGGCTGTTGTTGCTGCTGCCGAGGAAGAAAACAGTCCTGCCATACTACAGGTTAGAATGTGAGGGATATCATTGAGAAATTTAATCCTGACATAGACTTGGTGTTAATATTTTGGTAATTTATCCTGTGGGCAGTTCAACTCAAACAAAAGTTTTACGGTCATGAACATGTGAAACAAGCCAAAAAATTTTGAATATTTGAACTGAGCCTATAAATTTAAAATACTGAAATCTAGTTACCAACCTGAATAACACAGATGATGGATGAATATAGACTTCTTGAGAACCTCTAACAGTCTTGTACATTCCATTATGAGTGTATGCCTTTCAATATAAGATATGTCTATGAGCTTCTGACCATTATTATCAAATTCCTTCACGCATCTGTTCCATTTTCAGATACACCCTAGTGCCTTGAAGCAAGGAGGAATTCCTTTGGTTGCTTGTTGTGTCTCAGCTGCTGAGCAGGCCAATGTAAGTAGCTTTTATCTTTAACAAAAATAAAGGTAAGACTTAGAGTGGTAGAGATGGCATATCTAGGGACCAGTCATCCAATACCCAGGATTAGTGACTTCCCAAACCAGAAAATCTGAAGCCAGAACAGGGATAATGGCAAACAAGAAACACTGCCAATGTTGATTGGTACGGTGATAGAGCCTATAGTCTGAGCTTGGACAGAACAACCAGGACATCGATGCTTTATTTAATATATACTATATAACGATGTGTGACATGGATTGTGCCATCTTGTATTATTTCAGCTATAAACAAAGCATGGCCCCTAGAGATCCAATTGGAGATATTATCTGAAACTCTATGGTTAAGTCATTCAAATGTTGAGGGGCTAGTATTACAGGAGAACAATGTTGAGGTATTTTGGCGAATTCACAAGTTATCACCAAATGCTCCAAAGAGTAACAAAGAGCAAGGGAGTTGTTATATAGATTATCACAATAATTTAGCTTGCCTTAAGCTATTGGATTGTTGGAAGTTGCCATTATCAAGGCAGAACCATTTAAAGAAAATTGTTTTTCGAACTTGAAATCCTACTTGTTGGAAAGGAAAAAAGATTCATACATTCAATTTATGCAGAAATGCTGTAGAGTAGGACTCTTCGAATTTTTTTCGTTGCTGGAATCGTTACACTTAGAGGATCATAACTTTGTTAGTTTGGCAAAATAATAGATCTGGTCAAAGCTTTAGACCAATTTGTATATATGCTTCTATCTATTATTAATGCATGCACATTCATGGCAGGTTCCTATTACTGTTCACTTCGATCATGGGACTTCAAAGCAAGAATTGGTGGAAGCTCTTGACTTGGTAAATTTGCTTCCTCTTTTCCATCAAAGGCAAATAAATTTGGCCCAATAAACAACATGATTTTGACATTTGTAGCTTTCCACTGATTATCTCTTTACTGTACTAACTTATCATTGGATTTAAATCAACCAGGGATTTGATTCGCTGATGGTTGATGGTTCGCATCTTCCTCTCAAGGATAATATAGCATACACAAAATATATTTCCTCCTTGGCTCACTCAAAGAATATGCTGGTTGAAGCAGAACTAGGGAGGTTGTCAGGAACAGAAGATGACTTGACTGTTGAAGATTATGAAGCCAGGCTGACCGATGTTAATCAGGTAATTGTAGTATTGACCCGCACACCCAACCTGTGGATATATAAATGGGGTTGGAACCCAATTTGCACAAAACCAGTCGGTTTATGCTAGGATCCAACCTATCCACTTATATACCATACTTACTCATATTACTTATCCAATGTGGGATTACATTTTCCAACACTAATCAATTGAGAACAATAGTGCTCCATGTGTATTTGATGTAGAAATAGCTATTCAGTTTCCTTCACTTAAATTTCAGGCTGAAGAGTTCATCGATGAGACTGCTATAGATGCTTTGGCAGTGTGCATTGGAAATGTGCATGGAAAATACCCTGCCAGTGGCCCAAATCTCAGGCTTGATTTGCTTAAGGTATCATAAATCAGCTATCTGCCTCTGCATTAAGATTTTGACGCTATTTATGATTTGGGCATAGAATTCACCTTTTCAATCATTGATTGCGAGCGTTATCTAGTGTATTAAGGATAACATGCTGTGGTGGTCATGTCATTTGTGCAATTGACCTTCTCTTGCAATCTCTATATGCAATCAACATTCTTTCATGCACAAAATCAAACCATGTTCCATGAGAATAAGAAATGTAGCAAGATTATTGTATGGATTTTAGCTGTACTATCACCTTAAAAAGTACGTGTAAAAGCAAAGACTGTTCCAAGGGTCTTAAATGTGCTTCGGCATGCATGGTCTCATCTCTCATGTGAGTGTGTTCAATATCAATACGTCTTTTGGTGTATCCTGTAATTATGCTTGTTATAATGCAAGTTTGAGAACTAGAGATTTGTTTCATTTTAAACTTTGTTACTTGTCTACAACATCACCGATATCAAAGAAAATTTGACTAGTTTTTAACATTGTCACTACTGGTAGGATCTACATGCATTGAGTTCGAGGAAAGGCGTTTTTCTGGTGCTGCATGGAGCTTCTGGCGTACCCAAGGAACTTGTCAAGGTACGCTTTGTCAATGTCACACAGGTGAAACAACAGTAACAAAGACAATAAGGCATCAGTTTGTATGAAGCTTTATGGAATAAGAGAGTCCATAAAATTTCAATTGACTATATTTATTCAACTCATCCAAATTAACTAGTGAATAGTTGGGAGGCAAAAACATTACTAATCTTTATGACTGCATTAAGCAGGCTTGTATAGAACATGGTGTGAGGAAGTTCAATGTGAACACGGAAGTGCGGAAGGCTTACATGGACTCACTGAGCAGCCCCAAGACAGATCTGGTGCATGTTATGGCTTCTGCAAAAGAAGCTATGAAGGCTGTGGTTGCAAAAAAGATGCATTTGTTTGGTTCAGCTGGTAAAGCATGATGTGCTCCGGTTTATCAATGATACTTTGCGAATAGTTGCTGGTGCTCCTCGCATTCTATGGAACAACACATTTTTTCTAGATTATGATCACATAATAATCCTTCTACGTTGTGTAATTTTTTTAATAGATTAGCTATAAGAAAATGTAAACTGTATCATTGGTCCTTGCATGGTTTTTGGTCATACATAATAAGAAACATGAAACCTTGCTATTTGAATTGGTTATCCCGATGAAAGAAAGGGAGAGAAAAAAAACCTTATTAGGACTTTAAAAGTAAATAAGAGGAAAAAAAAAACATTTGAATTTGTTTTCCTAATGAAAGAATTACTGGATAATTTTAGATTTCATTCGCAAATTCTATTGATATGATAAATTTTGGTTTAGTTTTGTTCAATTACAAGAATTTAATAAGATGGAATTTTAAATAAATTTTTATCTGTATCAAATATATATTTTATGAATATAAAAGTAAATTCCATGGACTTTTATGAAATTGGTTTATACCAAATATACTCTAATAAAACTAAATCACCAAAAATGAAAATTAGAAATGAAACCCTACTCGTAACAATTTAGATTAATCTGGCAAAATTAAGATTTTACATTTTTTTAAAAATTTAAAAATTTCCCTTTATACATTGCTTATGCTCTTTTGTTGTCAATAAATCAGTCTACTAAGAAAAATCAGTAGATATACAAACAAAAATAAACAATACTAATATTATTATTTCAATAAAAAAAAAGAGAATTTATTACAAAAAAAAATCTAAGTAATTAAATATATATAAACAGAACTCTCTCTAGCAGAAAGAAATTTATTCAACTTATTGCAATGCTCAATCTTTCCTCAAACAAATAAACTGATCCTTACTGAACTTTTTATTGGCTAATTTCCAGGCTACAAGTTGATCGACAATTTCTCTATCCTTGATTGTTTTTTGAGATTTCAACTTGTGAAGATTCTCCATAAGCACTCGTTTGTTCTTGAAAACATTTCCTTTAACTTTGAGGTACAAGTCATGGTACAAGTGCCTATCGATCTTTTCGAGCTGTCTGTATTTGCGAAGTAAACGCCTAAGCACTCTCATTTTGGACATCCACATTTGGGTGGAAGGTAATCTGGCCTCTCTTGTTCCTTTCCTCTTGCCGGAGCCAGAGTGCCTCCCTTTACATTTAGCTCGGTGCAGCTGCCTGCACCGCCATTTAGAGTGGATTGTGGATGGTTTTCTGATGATCAAACCGTCTTTTATCAGTTTTCTTACGTTCATCCCTGCAGTACGTCATTCATGCATATATGGCTCATCACTTGCATGCATATAAAGAAAAAGTTAAAAGAAGAAAAGGAAAAGGAAAAACATACGAGAATTGGCCATTGAGATTTCATTGGGTTCATTAGGATCTAGCCATAATTTTCCCTTCCCACACTGAAGTATGCTAGCAGCTAGCCGCTTCTGCAGCCTCAGTGACCCCATTGTTGATGATGGACTGCACCTCTTTTTTTTTTTCTCTTTTCTTTGTATAATAATATATATATATATATGTGTGTGTGTGTGTATGTGGAAGGAAAACAATGAAAATGAATGAATATATATATATATATATAGCATGGCTTTATTTTATATGCACGTTTTACTTGGGGGGCAAGTGTATTGAACTGCAAGCTTTATTTATTCATTTATTATACCACTTCTCATTTCCTGTTTGACTTTATAAGTTTTCCAACTTTTTCTTTTTTTCTCTGGTGTGCTTGTCTTGGGAACAAAGCAAATGCCAAATAGGAACACAATTAATTAATTTTATGAAATAAAATAGAAACCGAATTGGTTTTTAGTTACATGAACGTACGGCTATATATAGAAGGAATAGGTTGCTACATGAAAAAAAAGAGAGAGAGAAGGAACTAATAAAAAAATTCTCAGAAAATATAATAACAAAAATAATGGAAAAACTATAGTCTGTAGGAAAAAAAGAAAAGGAGTTTTCCTACGAATCACAAGTTACAATATCTCCATGTGCTGAATACATTTTGAGAAAGGCCCATTTATAAATCAAGGAATAGCAGAAACGTACCTTCACAATCAGGGGCGGAAAATTAGTTCCATATGGGGGCATAAAAAATTTAAAACACATATTGTCTGTTGTAGAATGGTCCATGGAAAAATACTCGCTTCTTGCTTCTTTGAGATCAATACCTATATACATATATAATATACATAAACGAATTAAAAACTCCTACATGATAGGCAACAATAGATTTAAACCAAATATTTCCTATGTGAATTATAATGGAGTCAAATATTTTTTTTTTTAAAGCCATCACATAAACACATATAATATAAGAAAAAAAATATTTTCTTGGGGGTGTGGCACCACTAAACGTTGTTCCGCTCCTGTTCACAATACTACAGGTATAATCAAGCCGAGTTTTAGATGTTCGGGCTCGGTTCATTTACTAAACAAGCTGAATTCGAGCTCAATTATTAAGGTCATTAAGTAAACAAGTTGAGCTCGAGTCGAGCATCACCATGCTTCTATAGTGTTTATGAGCCTAATCAAGCTTTTATGAGCTTGATTTTTCATTTTATAAATATTAATTTAAAATTTTTATTATAAAACTATTTTAAAAAATGATATTCACAATTCAATATATATAAATTATAATTTAAATATGAAATTTATGATTATAAATATAATGATGATTATTTTTAATAAAAAAGTATTTATAATTTATTTATTTATTGATAAATTTATTTTTACTTATAAAATTAATATATAATTATAAATATTATTGATTTTGTTTCAATAATTCATTTATAAATGTAAATATATATATTAAATGAACACTTAACAAGTTCCTTCATAAGTTTTTAAATGAATAAGCTCATGAACTCCTAATCGCACTGTTCACGAACATAAACGAACCAAACTCCTTAATATTCAAGCTCGACTCATTTAACTAAATGAATAGAAAATTGAGCTCAAACGTGGCTCATTTAATTCACGAACGAGCTTGAGTTTATTTATAGCTCTATATATAGATGCCTAGCTTTATATTAGGTTCCATTTTTGTTTCATAAATTGAAAAAGTATATGAAAAAGTAATTTTGAAAAAAAAAATAAATATTAGAAAACTTATAATAGACCAACATAAATAGTAGCGCTACTATATATATTAGTAATTTATATTTTATTCAAATTCTTATATTAATAAGAATTATCAAGGTTGTATTTTTTTTAAAAAAAAACTGCGTTTTTTAATTAATAAAATTGTTAAATAATAGTGAATAATGATAAAATAAAAATAAGTTTATTAAAGAAAGTAAAAAACCAGTTTCAAATGTTTCAGAATACATAAATATAATAAAGTAAATCACATTTAAAAAAAAAATCGAAATGGAAGCGCAATTATTTAGATGAGTAAGCTATTACTCAAGGTGAAGACATAAAAAAATCCAGCAAGAAGCACTCGTAATTGGTTTATAATTCCATCTAAAATTATTTAGTTGAGTTTTTATACGATATAAGATATGTGTTTGGTGTAAACTACAATTTTGATACATAAAATTTTTATTTATAGTTTTATTTATAATGTTTTCTCATGTATTTACTGTTGTAATCGAGCTGAGCCGAATTGAACCAAGCTTTAAGATGTTTAGACTCAGTTCATTTACTAACGAGCCGAGCTTGAACTTAAGTTTTAAACGCATTTAGTAACGAGTCGAGTTTGATTGTGCTTACAAACCTAACCGAGCTTCATTTTTTATTTATAAATAATAGTTTAAAATATTTTTATTTTAAAATTATTTTTAAAAAATAATATTCACAATATAATGTGTATAAATTTTAATTTTAAATATAAAATTTATGGTTATAAATATAATAATGACTATTTTTAATAATTAAAACATATTTGTAATTTATATATTTATTGATATGAAAGTGATATATAAATTATAAATTGTTGGTGCACTATTTTGCATTTTGGAAAGGAGGCTAGGAAGACCAAAGAAACGGTCTGTGCAAGCTAAAAGCATTGGGTAGAAAAGGGTTGGAATAATATGCTGATTAAATTGGCTAGGAAAGCCAAGAAAATGTGGCTTGTAAGAATAAAATATTAGGTTAGGAAAGAGACCCAGGAAGTCTCAAGAAGACAAAAGCCAGGAGCACATGTTAAATAACCACTCCTAGAAATATGAGTGAGTGGGTAGTTATTGTAGAGTTCCTACATGTAACCATAGATGAAGGGGATGATGGAAGGCAAGCCACTCCTAAAAAAAAAATGAAACTCCATTGTGACACAAAAGTAAAAGTAGGAACTTCATTCTGACACAAAAGTGAAAAAGTAGGAACTCCATTCTACCAAAAGTAAAAAGTATGAACTTTAAAAGCAAAAAATGTGGAGCTCTATTTTAACAAAAAAGCAAAAAGGTGGAAGTCCATTCTGACATAAAAGCAAAAAGGTGGAGCTCCAAAAAGTGAAAAAGGTGGTTGTCACATCATGGCATAAACTAAAATCCAGGAGAGCCATGTTAGGGATGAATAAAACAAGTTACAAGATAACCAAAATATGAGGAGCGGTTGAATAAAGGCAACCATTATCAAGGTGATGGAAGTGAGAAGTTATTTTGGAGCTCTTGCAAATGCCCAAAAAGTTAGGAAGTTGGTAGATTTCCTACAAGTGACCGAAAAGGAAGGAGATAATGGGATAAAGAGAGTGATGCAAACTGCCATATTCATGTCCTAAATTTAAGTAAACCCATTATCAGGAGAACCAAGAACGTGTGAGGCGGTTGAAAAGGAAGAATAACTGATTCTAGAAACAGCAAAAGTGGGTAGTTATTCATTTAAAACGAGATGAATCTTGGGTAACCGAATAAGATAGAGTTTAAAATAAATGGGACAATTGCTCTTATAATAGAGCGAGGTTTCAGGAAGACCGAAGGAGTAGGAAAGCAGGATTTATGTGGGTTAATCAATCATCAACAAGTTAAGGAGAACGTGTCTATGAAAGTTACAGTTTGA
>CANYLF010599350.1:0-14007 GCA_948193215.1 Bocquillonia castaneifolia | reverse complement strand
ATCGGATACCGGATGTGGATATCCTGTACCTGAACCTTATAAATAGAACCGGATTCGGATAATGGATATCCAGAGGGTGAAATCCAAATCCGGTTCGGATAGTCCGTATCCATCCCAAATCCGATAAAGAACTATCCGAATCCGCTTTATTCGGATCGGATCGGGGCGGGTATCCGAAAAAACCCATCCCATTGCCATCCCTAGCTGTGACCTCCTTCCTGAGTTTTAAAAAAAATTAATTGCAATAATTAGTTTAATAATTTGATTTTCTTATTTTACAAAAAAAATACTACTACTTCTGATCCACAAAAAAGTTCATTCTTCCTTTTCACATATATTAAAAAATTATTGGATTATTCTTAATTTTAGTGAAATCTAATTAAATCGACTAGTTTACTCTTTTACAAAAATTATAATTATAGTGTTAATTCATTTAATATGTTTTGGAAATGTATAAATTATTAAGGGTAATTTTGAAAAAAAAAAGTAATTGATGTATTCTTGATTTTATAAGTGGACACTTATTATGAGACAAGTTAAATAGTAATAATCAACTCTTTTTGTGGAACGGAAATAGTAAAATAAATTTTTTTTAGTGTAATACGTTGAAACAAAATATTGTTTTTTAGTATAATATTAAAAAAATGCAGTTAATAACTACAGACCAGAGAAATTATTTTTTTCCTATGTATTAAAAAGAAGAAAAAGGTGAGTCATAAATTTGAGCCAACTCAGCATCAAATCAAAATTTTCTAATGATTGCGTCTAAAATAAGCTGAGTGAGCGCATGGGCTTAACGTGCGCACTTGAGCAACGAAAATAAACCCAAAAAGCACAAAGAGAGAGAGGAACACAGAGAAAGAAGATCGGCAGGTGGTGGTGGCGCGTTTTTAAAGATGGTGACGGACGAAGGTTTTTTCGGCGAATTCACGTCCTCTCTACCAAATCAGACGGTCCATTCTAATCCATCACCACTAATCAACGCCCCAACTTCACCTTCTTCTGTTGCTGTCGATGACGATGACGATGATGATTGGGGAGATTTTGTAAACTCCGGTGCTCTATCCCACACCTTGTCACTTCCTAAATTGTCAAAATCTGTAGATCATGAAAAAGTAATGAAAAACAATGGTTTATCAGAACCGAACCAGCCTGGTTCCGCTCCCTCTCGGGTTAATTCTGGTTCGGTTCATTGGGAGAAACCTAAAGGAGCTTTGCCTCTTTCCATTTTTGGATTAGAAGAAGAAGAACAACAAGAAGAAAAAGAAGAAAAATCAGGTGCTAGTACGACATCGTTGGATAACAACAGCAATAATAATGTTAAAAGTAATGTGAATGATTTAAGTGCTGATTTATATATTAATAATCACATTGAGAAAGAAAATGATCATAAAAAAATTGAGCCTGCAACAGAAATGAATGGTAAAAATAAGGTGGAACCAAATGTGGATTGGGATCCGTTGAATTTGAATTCAAATAGAAAGGAAAATTCAATTCCAAATGAGAGACTTGATAATATTGATGATCATAATGCTGCTGCTGCTGCTGATGATGATGGGTGGGAGTTTAAGGATGCACAACAGATCTCTGAGGTAATTAATAATGAGTGATTTATTTTTGTGTGTGTAAATATATATATATGTTGATCTGAGGCATGGGTTTCGGGTTTAGCTTATTATTTTTATTTGCTGCTTGTGGCAGGCTCAGAACAACGAGATCAAGGGAGCTGATTGGAATATGTCGAACTTGGATTTTAATGGGTGGAATAGTAATGTTAATGGTGTTGTTTCGAGTGCAAATTCATTGATTAAGGATCCTGTTGATGGAAATAGAGAACTTCATAATGATGATGATGATGGGTGGGAGTTCATGGGAGCTGATTCAAAACCCCATGTTATAGATAATGTAAGTAAAAGGGGTTTACTTTTCATAGTTTAGTTGATTGTGAATAATGAACAAAAATTGTGATTTTAAGTTTCCAATCAAATGGTTTCTAGGATAATTATAATGCTTATTGGTTGCATTTCGTTTTTTTGATGTGATGATATATCATTGGAAAGTTTCAGGGTGGCCACGTCAAAACTGAACAAATACCAGTCTTAAATTCCAATGGGACGAATTCCAGTTGGGATGCCTTCTTTCCACATTCAAATGGATTGAATTCAGATGATGAAAGTTTTAATGGTGAACTGATTGATGAAAAGAAGCATTCTGGCGATGCTGATGGATGGGCCTTCAGCGGTAAAGAACCAAAACCAGAACCAGAATTGCAGGTAAGCGATGGGAATGCTTAGGTAAATTTATCAGTCATTCAGTCTCATCATTTTCTTGAGTCTGAGTTTCTTGTTTATACCTTCTGTTCGATTTCTGGAAAAACAATCAGAGTTTGAACTTCGATTTTAACAAAAAATAACAGACTAACATTATGTGGCTACAGTCAAGTGGAAGGCCTTATTTACTCAAATACAAAGATTGATGTGTATCTGAAATATGAAATGTAAATTTTTTATTTCATTTTCAGTTGGTGTTTTTTATTGTTGTTTCACAAACAAAATGAAAGTCGCACTGAGGAAATTATAGGTTTGTATTGAAGTTTGAGTTAATAATATGATTTCTTATTCTTCAGATCAAGACTGAAAATAGGTTGTCACAAAATTCTGACTGGAATTCGTCAAGCTTGAATGGAAGTGCGAACACAAATTTAAATGGGCTGCATTTGGATACAAAGCAAGTGAATTTGAATTTTTTTGATGAAAATGAGGATCTTGGGGACAATGATGGATGGGAATTCAAGACTGCAGAGGCAGCATCCTGGCACACAGACAAGAACACTAAGGTGTGAGCACATTTTATATGATTTTCTTGGTTTTCACCTTAAGTTTGCTTTTGTTTGGTTTGCATAAAATCAAAATTCAGATTCTAGGTTGAGTTGAGTTTTATATTATTTGAACCTCTGGAAATTTCTGTGAAATTGTTTTACGTGGACCATCAGCCATGTAGTTATTAAATTTTTAAGATCTTAGTTTAGTTTATCTGAGTATAAATTCTGTTATTTCAAGGATGATGGAAGAATGCCAGAAAATCTCAAGGAATCCACAAACACATTTTGTTTTGACAATGACGTTCAAGTTCCTGGTGATTTTTTTGGTGCTTCACAAGGGACTTCTTCGAAATTAGGTCGGTCAGACTTTGAATTTGATTTCAGCTCAATGGATAAAAGTGATCAGAATGTCACTGAAAATGGATTTCATTTCTCCCTGAATGATGGGAAAGTTAGTCTGGATGAAAATTCCTGGGCATTCGAGGATGTGTTTTCAGAAATTGGATCAAAGGATAAGGTGACAAGCTAACATAACTTGTTTTTGTTTCTCAGTATGGATTTGGTTTAGAATTATGAATAAAGTGCATATTCAGCCTTTTTTTCTTCTAATTGCAGGAAGGGGCTAGGGTTCCTGAAGTTCCTGCAGGTTTCTCTGCTGCGGATGCCTCAGCTTTTGACAATACAGTACAGGTGTGTTACTAGTTTGAAGTGCTTAGTCTTTTAGTACATTCTCAACTCAACTGAGCTGGAATCCCAATTCAATTGGGATCAGCTATCTGGATTACCTTTCGTCATTCAAAATATGGTTTTGGTATATTTTAAGTGATTAAATTCAATTATTGTCCTTTGCACTTTAGAGCATGCCACATGTTGATTATATGTCTGAACCATGAGAAGTTACAAAGTAAATTTGCCCCTGATTATTTTTAATAGCCCAACCCAATATTTTTATGTTCTTGTCAGAAACTTTTTTCTCTTGTACACCAACTAATTGTTTTATGGCCTAATCATTAAAAATTTTTCCACCTTTTCAGTTATTTTCAATTATAGCCAAACCTTTTAATTTTTTCAATTATGGCCAAACTTTTAGTTTGATTTCAATTCTATCCCAAATTTCAAAATTGATTTAATTTTAAATGTCTTAACTTATTTAACAACAAAATTGAATCCAAATTAATTATTCTTATTGCTTCATACTTATAAATAAAAGGTAAGGTGGTATAAAAAAATATTTTTTTACACTTTAATTTTTTTAAAGATAATTTATTAATTTCTTTTAAAAAAATAATTATAAAAAATTATTTTTTTAACTTTTAGCCCTAACCACAACTACTAACCAACCAAAAAAATAATTAAATTGTTAAATTAATATAATGTGGTTTCTACATAAGCACAATTTAAATCAATTTTCAAACATGGGATAGAATTGAAATCAAATTGTAAGGTTTGGCTATAATTGACAAAATTAAAAGGTTTTGCTATAATTGAAAAAAATGGAGAAGGTTTGGATTTTTTTTAACATTAAGCCTTTTTTTATTCACGCTTGGTACTGACAAAGTGAAGTTTGTTCGTGCAACATGGATCCACACCTAATTGCCTTTCCTTCTTTATGGTTAGGAGAACATGGTCAAGGTGGACAACCACAAGGGAGCTTTGCCCCTATCAATTTTTGGTGATGAAGAAAATGAAACAGATGATTCTTTGATTTATGAGGACATTTCAACCCAGACACCTACCTTCAATCCAGGAGATGGTTCTAAGAGACCCCATTTAGATATGTCTATCAATGATCTGATATCAAATTTGTACAGTCAAGCCAAGCAGAATGAATCAATTAATCATGCACAAAGTTGGAGTGAAGATGGACTGGATTTTACCAAAACTGCAACCACTTCTAATTTAGAAAATGCTAATCATGATCTTGATGATGATTCCTGGGAATTTCAAGATGCCTTTACAGGAGCTGAAGCTGAAAATCAGACCTCTGTCCATGGTCTTGGAGAATCTCATACAAAATATTCTACCAAAGGAGAGCTACATGATTATGTGGAATTCTTTTCAAACTTGAGGGAAAAATTGCATCATGTGACACTTTGTCATCTTGAAAACCTGAAGGTCAGTTGATCTTTCTGAGATTTTGCAACCACACTTCCTGTTGCCCACCTCCATCTGTGGTTGAGTCCTAATGGCATTAATTTCTCAAAGCTTCTTTTTGGTAGGATGCTAGAAGTGCTGCTGCTTTTGCTGGTGAAGATGCTAAAGTGCAAGCTCTTGATACAGAAATGCAGGTCATTTTATTTACCTTCTATTGCAAAGCATGATTTCTGTCAGAGAAAATATAAAATATTTTTATGAGCCTTCAGAATTCAATGTCTGGTCATTGTGATAAATATATCATAAGACACTTTTTCCTTAGATAATCTCGTTTTGGACTTAATTATCTGCCTTAACCATTCATTTTCAAGTTCTCTCTGTTTCTCTGTCTCACTTCACTTGTATCATAATCATCAGATTAGAACTTCCACTTCTTATTTATTATCTGAATTAATTTTTTAATATTTGCGTTGTTGTACTTCTTAGAAACTAGTGATTTATTTTTGTCATTATTGAATAAGAATAATATTTGTCTTCTGCCTTGTAGGATCTAAAAAATAATCTGCACCAGGATGGCATTTTCTCCTGTGAGGTCCACTCAGAGAATCACTTACAGGGGGATGTATCCCTCAATGCATTTATTGAGATTTTGCAGGAGCCAAAGTTCCAAGATTTTGATTCAGAATACCAGTTAACAGAGAAAGTATTACTAGTATGTATCTTTTTCTTCAAATGTCATGAAAGAAACATTTATCGGTTGAATTCCAGAAATTTGAGCCATCATTTTCTTGTGTCAATAATGCAACTAGTTGGCTAGTGCTTCATTTTGATTTGGTCTATCTGCAGTTTAAAATCTGTTTTTTTTAGGCAAAATGAAATTTTCTACCCCGAATTATTGTGAAATTGACAAATATACCCCAATTTGAAAGTTGTGCATGGTTGGTATATGACCTTTTCGATTTAAGATAAATATACTCCATGGTGAAAAAGAGAACAAGGGAGAAGAAAATAGAGTAAAACGACGTCGTTTTGATGCAAAACAGCGTCGTTTACGGCGTCGTTTTTGCATTAACCTGCCAAAAAAAATCAACTTGGGGTATATTTGTCTTAAGTCGAAAAGGTCATGTTCCAACCATGCACAACTTTCAAATTGGGGTATAGTTGTTGATTTTACTATAGTTTGGGGTAGAAAATAACATTTTGCCGTTTTTTATTGTTATGGAGTACATCATTCTTAACCATCCAGAACAATTTCACAGCACCTGTTTTTCACAAAAACGAAAAAATGAAAATCTTGGAGCAGATTGAGGTGTTATATGTTTCCCACAAGACAAGTGATCAGCTACTGCATATTGTGTATCCATGCCAAGTGTTCATCTAGTCTCCAGAAAGAATTGTGAGATTTTTTTCTGTATCACTGAAAACGCATACCAATGCCATGAACTAATTTCTTGAAAATTGTAGTTGTTAGAGCCTTAGTGAACAAATCCGCTAAGTTGTCACTAGATTGAATCTGCTGGATTGTAATTTCACCATTCTTTTGAAGATCATGGGTAAAAAAAAATTTTGGTAAAATGTGCTTTATTCTATCTCCTTTAATATACCCATCCTTTAATTGAGCAATACAAGCTGCGTTATCTACATAAATTGTTGTTGGTTCTGCTTTATCAAGAAGTTGACCACATGCTTCTTGAATATGTGTCTTATGGAAGTTTCTTTTGCTCTCATATAGCTTTTGCACATATCAGCCAATCTGTTGAAACAATTTAAAACGAATGCAGGAATGAGTATGCATCTTATTTTCTGTTCTGAAGTGTTGAATTGTTTTTGGTCGTGTGCTGGGTTGATGCTATTTAATCAGAAGATGCAGAACTCTGACATTTATGTATTGATAGGTAGAGAGCGATCTGAACTCGGCACTTGAACTCCTCAATTTTGTGTCCTCAGTAGTTCAAATTTTAACATCTGTCTCGAAGGAGGGGCAATCAGATTATACTTCTGCATGGTTTAAGATGCTATCTGTTTGTGCTCAAGAGCTGAGGCATGGTGCCTTCGTTTGGAAGCAGTCCATTCTGGTGAATGTGCATGCCGAAATATTATCCAGACCTCAAGGTACCTATCCATTAGCATCATTCGTAAGCTGTAATTTTTTGGGTAATTTGCTGATGTGTGTTTGGGTCACTGCAGGCAAGAATTATGTCCTTGCCCTTGGAGAAATTTACAGAGTTGTTGAAGTTCTTGGATCCTCTGCCAGGCTTTATAAGCCATGGATATTAGCAAGTTCAACAGATCAGATGTACATATTTACTCTTTTAAGCGAGTGTTCTTCCCTTTGGTCTAGTTCAGGACTTGAAGAAGCTCTCGAAAGCATTTTAAATTCAGCTGATTTTGAAGATGATGGAAATTTCATGACATTACCAGAATCTATCCAATATATTCGTGATCTAGATGCCCACACACTTTACAATCATGTTTTTTCAAGAGGAGGCCCTACCTGTCAATTGTCAGCTTTAACTACAGAAACAGTGCCTGGTAAGCAGAATTTACATTCCCTAGTGATGGAGTAGCCTGGCCATGGAAAGATGCCCTTTCCTCCAAATCCTAATAATATTACCATGGAAACTATTAATACTCCTTCCATCTCAAAATAATACGCTTGGTTTCCACTTTTGTTTGTTTTCAAAGTATCATTAATTGCACGCTTTCCAATTATCTCTCTTACTGTACATAATTATCAATGAATACCATGAAATGATACATAATATTTAATACTTAATAAGGAATATTATAGTAAATTTATCGTACAATAACTAACTATAAGAACTGCTTATTATTTTGGGATGGAGAGAGTACTAAATAGGCCATTGCAACATCCATTACTAGCTGCTACTCTGCCGGTTTTGGTGTTATTTTGCACTTACAAGACGCATGCACACATAAAACTTGTAAATGAGGTTGAACAAATTGATATATTCATTTAACATTCTGATTTTCTTGAAGCAGGGATGAAAACAGTAGTCTGGAATGAAGAGCATTGCTTTCTTACCCTAGCTAATCTATGGGGAACTTTAGTTAGCAATGATCCTCCTAAATTGCCATGCTTGCATATCGGCTAATGAATGCCAGGATCAGCTGGAGGAAGTCTTTTAGGGCTACATTTGTTGAGGATCGTGATCTCATCACATTGAATCATTTGTTATAAGCCTCGTGAGCTGTAAACATTTTCTATGAGCTCCTGGGCATATATCACTGGGTGCACCAGCACGAGGACGGCACGCGGGGTAGTTAAGGTTGCAGTTGAAACAGAAGATGTAATTGACTGCATCAGATCTTGGAGCGACAAGACAAGGATTCCAGGTCAAAATTTTTTTATTTGCTTAATTGATTTACCACTATTTACATAAAAGCCATGGCGTATCAATTGGATGTGTTGTGAGATGGGGATATCAAATACCCGTATACATAGGAATAGTAGTATTGTGAATGCATATAGCAGCTCTGATTCTTTGTAGCATTTTGCATTGTAAAATGTAAAAAATAATGAGAACGTTCTCATTTCATCGAGTTATGTATTATGAAATCAAGTTAACCTAATTATTTTACATCGGAATAGGTTGTATCTGAGTATTTTATTGTAGAGAAATGGATATTTTGTTTGTAATAATCCGTTTTCAAACATAAGTTCTGGAGGTATCAGTCGGTATCTGGTCCTCTAGCTTCAATTTCTGGATCGCCAAATGCTTTTGCTAAATTTTAATTTTATTGTTAATTATAATTTAGTTTTTTATTTTTAAATTAGCGGCTTGTTATGTGTTAAACCCATCATTAAATATATATTTTGTTATGTGTTAAAATGTGTGTGAATAGTGTATAACACATGATTGATTTAATAATTTCTTAATTTCAGATTCATCTTGCATTATAAAATTATTTAATTTGAAATCAAAGGTGCCACAACTGCCAAGTGATTGATACTGGTGCTTTTCAGTGCGGATTTGGTCAACAATAACCTTCAAAACGACATCGTCGGATTAGGCAAATTAAGGAAAGAATAAGTTAGTTGTTCTGCATGCTTGTTCTGCTTCAGTACTCGATTTATCTACCTTCATCTATCTACTTCTCTTTGTCTATTACTGGGCAAGTGCATATATAATGATTAATTAATTTTGACCTTGGAATTAATCTATCTATGTTTGTAAAAATTCAGTGGTTCCTTGATCATGGAAATATGTGCACAAAATTTACACTTTATTTGGTTTAAATCCATAAAGAAATTGGAATTCATTTCTAAATGAATTCCCATGTTTGATATGCAACAACTTAAAATATGGAATTCAATTCAATTCCAATATAATTATGTTTGGTATAATTCTCAAGTAAAAAATTCATTTGCTATTCTTTTAATAGTACCCTTCATATTATTAAATGAATATTTGTAATTAGTTCAAATATTGATAAAAATATATATTAAAGTAACAAAAATGAAATAAAAACACCAAAGTTAATTAAAATAGAGTAGAGTTATGAATTTATTAATGGTAGCTCATGTAGTTTTCAAGTAAGGCGCATATAATTTTTTGTATTTTTTCAAACAATGCAATGAAATCGTCATACCTAGCATTTCCTTCATCTCTGTCTAAACTAAATGGCTTTATGAATATATAAATAAGTGCAATAGTACCAATATACAAACAAAGGTATGATTATAAATAAGTGCAATAATACTGTACACTCATGAAAAAACGCACCCAAAATAGAAAGCACACACCGTGGCCATTATGCAAGCAAGCTTGAGATCTCCGGTAACGAATGGTAGAGAAAAGGAAGGTTAGAGAAGAAGAAGAATGTGTACTAGTGTGAAAAATATTAGAAGATAACTGGATATATTGAGGGCAATTTAGTCAAGTTAAAATTTTACTCAATTCTTGTAGCATTCATTTGAAAATCCTACCTATTTTGATAGAATTCGAGTTAGTTTAGTTTAATTCCATAGAATTCAATTCTTTGAATTGAAATCACCAAATTTTTACATATCAAACAATAAAATTTGAATTTCAAAATGAATTCCACAAAAATTTGTGGAATTGAATTAAACCAAACGGTGTGTTAGACACACTTTTTTTTTCGAGTTTTGAATAGAAATTTCATCTTGAATTATTAATTTTGCTAATTAATAGAGTCGAGAATAAGATGACATTTGATTTTGGATCCTTTGTTTTACTCAAAAATCTTAAAGAATAATTGAGGGTTCACAATCAAAAATTTTAATTTATTTTCCTTTATCTTACTTATTTTTTATTCTTTTTTTCTGATAAGTTATTTTCATTTGTGTTATGATTGATTGCACTTAATTTTGTACGCATGCTTAGTTACATTTTTGCATATATAATCTGTTTTGTTCCCAGATGTGTGTATTATATATATTCTCTTCATCTATCATTAATCTTTTCAAAAACATCAAAGTATTTTTGAGTATTATTGTGTGCAATGAAAAGAGCATTTTTAACATTTTCCCCATTGATGGGGGGGGCGCTTTCAAGCAAAAAAGAAAAAGTTGTTTCGCTTATGGTTGAATACCATATGTCAATTTATTGACGTTTTTGGTTGGAAAAAAAAATCTATTGGTTTTCCTTTTTTTTTTTTTCATTTAACTTTTAGCTCATTTTGTTTTAACTTTTATCTGATATCATAGTAGATACTTTAAATTGAGTTTCATTGTAATAGAGAAATTAATAATTTACTTGAAACTTCTAAGGTTTTAATCCACTCCTCCTATTAAAAAAATACTTTAAATTGAATTATTAAGTAAATTGAGAATTTCGTACAAAAAGCTATAACGTGAAATGGTGATAATTGATGTGTGATGTGTGCAATGTGAATCCATGATCAACTGATGGTGGAAATTTTCTTTTTCCCAAAAAACCCATCTCTACAATAATTAATAGGGCCCTTGATTAAAAAAAATTGGGATTAATCATTAATAAATCATCGAACTATAATTGCATTTATAATATTGAATTTCTTTTGAAATAGATGGGATTCAAACCTGAGATTGTGAGATTGATTACAATATATCAACCATTAGATTAGGCAGACATTTATAATATTGAATTTAAAGGATAATAATCTTATATATCCTTTATTTTAATGTAAATTACAAATGTATTTTAATTCTAAGATTATTTCAAATTAGTTATTAAACTTTTTAACTTATTCAAACATATCCAAATGTATGTTTGAGATTACATGATACTGACAACTAAATTAGCAAGCGCTTCACATTGGCATAATTATCTTCATATCGCTGCTAATTTTATTCTAAATTCACAAAGTAATTTTTTTAAAACAAACAAACAATAAAATGAAAAAGTTTTTTTTGTCCACACTTGTTATAGATTTTTATGTAAACTTAAAGCCTCTCAAACAAGGATTAGAGTCCTCTCATATATTGTATAGAAGAAGATTTGAAATACCTAAATAATTATTGTATATTGCAATAAATGTATCAAATGTAAAATATAACAAATCCAATATGTTTCTGACACAGATGTGTATAAGAATAGATGGTTCAGGTATCAAATGTATATTAATTGGAGGTTGCATTTTATACTTGTAATGTATAAGAACTCTGAAATACACGGACGTACGAGGTATGTGCAAGGCAAGGAAAACAAAGCAATAAGTCTTATGTTATTTTCCAATAAAACCAGTGATATATATTAAACAAACAACATTTTGCATCTTTGTCTTCTTTAGAAATATATTAAGATTTCAATAATCTAAACAACAGGAAATATATGCAGTTATATATGTAAAAATCATACAGTTCTTGGAGATTTATTTTATGCTGTACATATTTCTACTTGCAAGCATAACTAGCTAGTAAGTATGTATTATTAATTAATAATAGGTATAGCTACTTCATATATATATATATGATGCCAATTGATCTCATAAGTGAGGCTCCAAATGAATAGTAATTAAGCAGTATTGAAGTCATTTTTAATTTGGGTTATATATTAAGCTATGAGTTTTATATTAATTAATTTAGCAAAACTTGACGAGGAAATGTAATTAGTTGTCCGCAGTGGATAATAGTTCATCCATTTTCATATTTTAATATGCAATAGATTCAAATAAGAACACAAATCAATCAAGATCATTTCAACATGATTCAAAAATTAAACATTTCCATATATATACCTAACACGACTAATATATATATATATCTCCATTAGAACTCGAAGTTCCGGGTCTTGACTTAATTCCTTCTTTGTCAAGTCTAAATAATTAGAAAGAAAATTTATTTCCAAAATTTATGTCAACAAAAACTTACTAACTTAGATTGCTTATTAAATAATCATTAAGGATATAATTAACAATTTCACATGTAACATATATAATTAACTGGGAAAAATGAGAGCACTCTTCAGTCTTCAGAATTAATATATATATATATAGTTTGAAGAGTAGTATCTAGTGCAATAACAATTAATAATGCAATATTAATTAAAATAAATAAACCTCTAAAAAAAATTACAATCAGAACCATATATATTGTATTTTCTAAAAAATAATGCATAAATTTATAAGGCAGCAAAAGCGCAGGAATATTATATATCGATGTATATATATAAGGGATATTTACATACACATATAATTAATATTGATCAATATCTCTCTCTATGAAAAGCATATGTATGTTGTTGAAAATGAATGAAAGCTATTTGTTGTGAAGAGGGTCAGAAGCAGAAGGCACTTGTCTATTGACAGTTGCAACAAAATCATGAAATTGAGAATTATGATGATGAGATTGCATTAATTTCTCTTTTAGAGACCTTAAGCTTCTTGCTCCATCAACTTCATCTTCAAAACTTGATATTCTGAGTAATATTAGAATGAATATGCACTTAGCTTTAGCTTTTGACAGAAACATGGCTATGTCGTCGTCGTCTTCTTCTTCTTCAGGTAATTAATGAGGGTTTGACAGCAAGTGAACTCTTGTATTTCTTTCAAGAGAGAGAGAGATGCCCTTAATTTCTTGTTTTATGGATGCTAATTAGTGTGGAATTAATTTAAAGAAAGGGACACAAGAATGGTCAAACGTGTCATGCGTGTGTGTCTCTATACACACACACATATGTATATATATATATATATACTAGCTTATTCTCATCACACGCATTATTAACGTAGAATTGACTTTTTATTAACATATGCATATTATTATGTGTATATTAAATAAAAAGATTTAAATATTTTCAGTATTTAAATGATCACGACTTATTCATGGAAGTATTAGATCTCGATTTTCTTAAGAATTTAGACTTTTGAATCACTCAATTTTAAGTCTTCTAGCTAAAGTTATGGCCCGTCGAATGTGTTATACTTTCGAGCCGTGAATTTCATATTAAAAATTTGAATTTCTTATAAAAACTCAATACACGAATTTAATTTAAATAAACTAATTAATTATTAATTCTACTAAAAAAACCTAATTATCTAAATTGATTACTAAATAAACTTTAAATAATTAGTTCATGGCTAAAGAGAATAAAATACCCAAATTAAGTAAAAATAAAAAAAATTCATGATAGAAGAATAAAGCTGCTGATTTGTGACTCACTTTTTAGATATTTACAGTTTTCAAATAGCCACGAGTTTTTCATGAAAGTTGTAGATATCTATTTTATCTTGAATTTAGACTTCTGAATCATTTAATGCTGAGTCTTCTAACTTAAGTTAAGACCCGTTGAATATGCCTAGTTTCAAGCTGCGAATTTTCTAAAAAAATTCAATATAAATACGAATTTAATTTAAATAAACTAGTTTGGACAAAGGGTCAAATTAGTACACCAACTTATGACAAGAGACCAAATTAAGGAAAGTTGGGAAAAATTAACAATTTAGTCTCCAACTTCAATTTAGCGGCTCAAATAGATACATAATGTTAATTATCATTTTTCAAAAATTCATAAAAAATTCATTTTATCAAAATTTCATCTAATATTTTATATGTGAATTATAAAATATTGAATTCAAATTTTAAAAAATTAAAAAATTAATTTTGACTAATAAATTATTTTTTAAGT
>CANYLF010599314.1:0-15053 GCA_948193215.1 Bocquillonia castaneifolia | reverse complement strand
ATTTTCAAAGTGGCATGGCTACAAGTCCATCTACCAACTATTTATTATACAATTATTTGTGGGCGTTAGGGACATCAAAGTCCCGACCTCAAAGCTATCAGGGTCTTGAAACCTTGCATGAGCATCTTGGCATGTGTATTT
This sequence comes from Bocquillonia castaneifolia, assembly GCA_948193215.1. Taxonomy (NCBI): domain Eukaryota; kingdom Viridiplantae; phylum Streptophyta; class Magnoliopsida; order Malpighiales; family Euphorbiaceae; genus Bocquillonia; species Bocquillonia castaneifolia. The sequence goes on along the minus strand of CANYLF010599314.1, from coordinate 14,912 downwards.
AACATCTCACATATGTTATCCATTGACAGGAGTCTATTTGACATGATCATGACATTGTATAAATTCACATCATTTTTCATCCTCCTAAAAAAGGGGGAAGAGTATAATATCTTGATGCTCTACACATATATAAGTCACATGCAACAACATGATTTTTTCAAGACATGTAGAACTTCGTTCAAATGGCATGACATTGGCAATGCTATAAAGAGCATACTTTGCTCATACTCTAATATCAATATATAATAGACAGAATTTGGAGTTACGTCTTATTGAAGCATATAAGTATACTATATGTTATTGGCATATTACCACATGGACACACTTAAAAGTGTAGTCAACCTCTTTTTGGGAGAAAAGAGGAATAATAGTTAGAATGTCATATTTGCATATGCATAGCCTTTAAAAGGACAAGCATGATATATTTTCTTGCCATTCACATCATACTTGCAAATATTATGTTTACAGATGCACTAAAGTAAATCAGCCGCAAGTTCATAGGAACAGGTAAAAGGTTAAGTGCCGATCTATGCCTGAATATCCTAAGGGGTCGAACAAAGGCTAAGCGCCAATCTAAGATCAAACATCCTAAGGGACCATGTACTGATAAATTCAAAAAAAAGGCATGGCATAAAAACATTCAAGGTTAAAGCAGACCCGAAAAAGGTCCCCAATCGACCTGCCTTTAGACGACATAAAGTAATGGAGGAAATTTGCTCAACAAAATGAGTTCAATTTTATAAAATGGGATCTGCCAGCCATTAGGCGGCTTACAATAACCAAGTAGACCCGCTCAATGCGAGCAGTTCAATCCTATGAGCGAAACCCACTCAATATCTCAAGCTAAAAGATTCCCACCAATAAAGAAAAGACAATATAAAGTCTAAAGCAATTAAGATATAGATTACAAATATAAAATATCCATAGTAAACCACTTATAAAGTAAGCGGGCCCAAAACTCATTGGACAACCGCTTACAATATGAGCGAATCTCTAATAAAAGAATGGTTCAAAATCACAAAACCAAGATATAAATTGTTCAAAAAATTGCAAAGCAGAGCAAGGCATGGTGTTACCACATGAACACACTTAAAAAGTGTAGTCAGCTTCTTTTCGGGGAAGAAGGAGAATAATAGTCATATTTACATATGTAACATCGCTGCAAGGATATCCGCCAAACACTAGAAGACATAAAAATGAAGACCCGCTCTATTAAAGCGTTTTGATTTTCGTAAGTGACATCTGCCAAATAACAGGTGGCTTAATATAATAAAGAAGACCCACTCAATGTAAGTGGCTCAATTTTATAAGGTGAGATCTGTAAAACATTAGGCGGCTCAACACCATTGAGATCCGCTCAATATCGAGCGGCTAAATCTCATAAGCAAGATTCGTTCAATATCTAGCAGCAGTTCCAGTAAGAACTCACTTTTGGGGCAGATCTCCTATGTCCCGTCTGCCGGCTTTATTTACACATCTGACGTCCATGTTTAAAGGAAGTCATAAATAACTTCCCATACTCGATGGGGGGATATTGATGGACCGACATCCTTCGGCCTAATTACCAAGTGTCACATGGGAAAAGGGGGACCAAAGGACAAGAGTCACAAGGTACACTTGTCCTCCCCAAAACCCTAGATCCCTATAACATGTTATATAAAGAATGATACAAGGACCAAAGGGGGTAATTCCATTCTACTCTACTCTCTCTCATTTTCACATTCTCTCTATGCTCTTTATTCTCTATAAATACTGACTTAAGCATCGGAGTGCAGACGGGGCCACCCGGTCTCGCTGTGCTTTGACCCTTCTCTTGTCATGCAGAGACCCGCTGCCAGAGACCCGGACTCAGAAAAGAGTACTAGAGACCCGGAACGGAATGACCAATTCCATCAAGGCAGACCCGATCTGAACTGTGTGTTTACCCTTCACAGGGTTTGCAGTAACAAACACCAAGCAGGAAACAACATCCGGTCTCTTCAGCTTTAAATAATCTTCATGGAACCCTATGAACCTTCCAAATTTATTAGCCAAGAACTCCACAAGGTCATCAGATAAAAGGCAAGGTGGTATGCCGAAGATGTCAATCCAGGCAAGTCTTTCCGAAGGAGCGCTGCATTCAGTAATTGGTAAAGCCGAGTTGATGATGTCATTGAGATAAAATCGGTCATCATTCATGAACCCCTCAACAGCATCTTTCGAATGAAAAAGAACCATGACCTGATCACCACCTAAAGGAGTTATTTGTTTGAATGCAAAACCCCTTTCTTTGAAAGTCAGATGGAGAGTTGTTAACTTTTTAATGTCTCTCAAAGTAATGGAGCAAGCAGCGTCTGACCAGGAAGGAGTGGGCGTGGAGCTTTTGAAAACAAACATCTCGTTGTTGGCTGACGAGGAAGTCACAGACGCATAGGATCTATTGTCCCTAAGAGCAAGTTTGAAAGGAGACCTGCTGGGGGTCTGTTGCTTTGATGCTGAAACCTTGTGTTTTGTTGATTGCGCAGTAGGCTTGTTTGGGTATCGAGCTTGGAATGCACGAAGTCGATGTTGTCCAGTAGCAATTCTGTTAATGCGAGTGATTGTTAATGAAGGACTCTGATTTTGGTGTAAACGTATAATTAAAGCCAAAGCACAAGCTTCTAACATTTTTCTTAGAAGCGATGGTGATGATGCCATGCACGTTCATGGTGAGAAATTTTTTTTGAAGATCCAGTACCTTCCAATCTGGTGGAAAGCCCTCAAAGTAGAGAACATATGGGTCAGATGATAGGGTGGTGGCCTGAGATTGACGTGAACGCTGTTACAGATGGTGGCTAGGATTATTGTTTTGGTGATCTTGGTGTGGTTAGTGGGTTTAGGTGTTTAAAGTGGCCATTATTGTGTTTTACATTGCATGATGGTGTTTCAAAATCTTTCAGTGACATTAGGTATCCTAGAGAGAATTTCAAAGTCGTCTATGTATTTATTGATATTGTGAATAAATTAAAATTAAATTACTCCATATATGTGAAACTTTTAAGATTTAAAGATCCAATTTAATCACTAATATATATATATTACATATTATCTTAAAATTGACATTTAAATTTATTTTTATTTAAAAATTTTATTATTTTTATATGATGGTAAACACATATGTACAGTGTATTACAATGATGAATTTTCAATTAAAAATATAATTATTTTTAACAATAATTGTCTAAATTTTATGTTTGGCGATAAGATTCTTAAGTATATTTTAATTTCTAAAATTATCATATATTTTATTTATTAAATAGATGTTTTTTTTATCAATATTAAATAGGTGTTAATATTTATGAGCTCCAATTTATTAATTTATTTTACACATTTTTAGATTAATGCGACACACACAGTATAACCTCATTTAATTAATATTCGATAAATTAATAACCTCGATTATATAATAATTTTTTTCAGTCCTAATTTAGACAAATATATTCAAGTACTATTCAATAAACTAATAATCTTTATTAAATAATATTTTTCTTTGGTCCCAACGATATTAATTTATCAAGGTTTTACTATATTTGTCACTTAGTGTTTTTTATTTCTTAATGTATATGTGATGCATAGGAAAAATATCACTATGAATTTTAATTATTTTAAAGATATACTTATATTTTTTTAGTTCAAGAATAAATTTATATAACTTTTTATACATATCATTATTGTTAATAATAAATATATAATATCTTCTTAATGATTGATAAAATAGTTTCGTGCATTCGAGTAGGATTGAATGAATTCTAATACTAATTTACTTAAATAATCAATCATTCACTATTTAACTTTATTTTACATATATTATTTTTATCTTCTATTGTTTTTATTCATTTAATATTTTTATATTTTTATTCATTTATTTTATGTATTTAATAATATTTAATTTCTAAAACTATCATATATTTTGTTTATCAAATATAGATGTTAGAAATTTATAAATTTAAATTTATGAATTGATTTTTCACGTTTTAGGTTAATAATATTTTATTTAGACATATCTCTAAATATACATTTTTTAATTTTATTTTTAATCTTCAATTAATTTATATATGATGCATTCATAAATTAAACAGCTAGCATAAATATTAAAAAAATCTTTAAAACATAGTTATTTTTTATTTTTAATATAATAGTTTTTTTACTTAATTAATTTATACATATTACTATTGTTATTATTTTATATATAATATATTTTTATAATAAAAAATATCAATTATTTTTTATAAAATGAATCTTCTCGCGCATCGCGTGGGCTCTAAGCTAGTTTCATTAGAATAATAATAGTTGGTATTTCAAATTAGGAGGTTTAAAAAAGGATTGATAAGTGTTTTTATAAATTAAAAATAAAAAATTAATTAATAATGAAATAGATATATATTGAAAATTTCAATAAATTTAAAATAAAAATAAAATTGTTGCTGTTAGAACATCTGAAGGGAAAACTATATTATTTAGCCAGAACTTTTAGAGAATTGTTAATTTTAGCCACTTTTTAAAATTTTGTTAATTAAGCCAACTTTTCGTTTTATATCAATTTTATCCAATTTGGAAATCACGTGGGTCATTGATGATATATCATCTGTCATTAACTCATTGATGATGTGTCATGTCCAATTAATGTCATATCTAACACTTTTTAACCACAATTTTCAATAAATTGTTAAATTTAGCTACAACTTTCAATATAGTGTCAAATTAATTAGTCACAACTTTTAAAATTTTATCATTTTAGTCAATCTGGAAAGTATGAGCATGTGGCTCGTGCAAGCATGAAATGTGACATTTTTAAGTTGATTACAATTGACACTGGCTAAATTGATAAAATTTACAGAAGTTGCTAAATTTGACAATTCACCAAAAATTGTGGTTAAATAATACATTTTTCTTTTAGAACGATCAACATCCATCTATTTTAGAAATGATTTCTGAATGCAAAAGTATAATCTTAAATTAACTTTTAATTGAAAATTATCCAAGATATATGTCCAAATTTGATTATGTTATTATATTACTTTTAATTGAAACAAACAAAAACAATATAAAAATATAACACATATAAACATACTCGGTTGAATTTGTTTAAAATGTTTGAATGGAGTTCAAGTCATTTGCTTATTTAAATTTATTCTTTTTCGTGTGAATTATTATTAAATGTATTGTGAATTCGAATTAACCCAACTTGTTGAATTAATTAATTGATAAATATATCCAAGCATGTGTACATATGCTTGAATATATTTGAAACAAATTAAAAATTTAAAGGCAAATATATATGAAAGACTTGAAATTAGAATATGTTTAAAATTTTTACTAAAGTTGGAAATAAATAAAACTATTATCAAAAAAAGATGTAAAGCATAATTTTAAAAATTTTTAAAAAAAAAAACTCAATATGTATAAAAGTTTACTCCAAAACATGATAGGTGGATTAATTAAGTTTTAAAAGCTTACATGAATTTGATAAGCGTATTACTAATTTTAATGTATGCAGACAGTCTCCATATCCTACTACTTTGTTTAGACCTTGACATAATAACCATTCACACATTAGACAACCTATAAAGATGAAGATGGCAAATTATACATCATAATGTCCCTTCTAAAATGAGATGAAGTAATAAAATTTCAGCGCTGAAGCTAGTGTAATCTAGTCATTCACCCCCTTTCCATTTTCCTTCCATACAGTTTTCTAGTTCTTCCCCCGTCTCCTCCCAAGGGTCTTTTTTCTGTATCATACTCACTCCATATCCCTTCACCTTGCAATGCTTGTCAATTTTATAAACCTCGTCAGAATTACGAAAATAAAAATCAAATGAAAACCCAAATCCTTCTCCAAGCCTACATTTCCAGATTGCCACATGATCCGTCTTGTCCAAAATGTAAGTATTAAGATAAACATACGAGTCAAATAATATACTAAAGGCATAGCCATCCATAAAATTGGCCCTAAAATAGTAGTTCTTGAGATCCCTTTTGGATTTCTTAAATTCAAAGACAAAACATGATGCAAATGAAATATTAAACCAGTCCAAATTTGAGGAAAATTGTTGGGTGATTGAAGATCCCGTACCCGTATTTTGTTGACTAAACCACTTTGGAACTTCACTTCCGGGATAAAGAAGAAAAAAGGGTGAACATAAATCTTCCTGTAAACACAAAAATTCAGACTAGAGCTAGAAAGACAAAATGGGAGTAACTGAAGTGTAAAGAGTTTCAAATTCTATCTTACTGCAGGTGCAACATGATGCTGAGCCTCTAAAACAAGGGCCTTTAGATCCAATCTCAAGCAGTTTCCAAAATTTATTCGTGTGAGGTTCCGATTCTTACAGAAACTGATTGACACATTCTCCAGTGATTTACAATTGTTTGCATCTAAAAACATTAAAGATGGTGGAAGCTCTGGTAAGAAATGAAGACTCTCACATGAGTTTAACTCCAAAAATTTCAGTTGAGGAAGTTTATGCATAGAGCTTGGAAGGCTCTCAAGATATTTGCACTCCTTGAGGCTCAACATTTCCAGGCTATGTAGATATTCAATTGATGATGGTATTTCTTCAACGGCACTTCCATCTAATTCAAGATTCCACAAAGATTTCAAATTATAGATGCTGATAGGAATCCTCTTCATCAGTTTTCTGCAATTCCTCAAACAAAACTCCCCTAGATTATTCATCGGCTCCAGGATTTCTGGGAAGCTCTCAAGTTCTGAGAAATCTCCAATGTAAGTTGCCGAATAGATGTCAATTTATAAAAATTGCTTGGTAGACTTGAGAGTTTCCTGCAATTATAAAGACATAAACGATCCAGTACTGTCGAGGAAATTACGATTGATGAGATTGTTGATTGCACATCTTTTATTGCCATACAATCCAGCACTAATTCTTCCATCTGATGATTCCCTAGGAAATCTAGACATCCTTCTCTTTCTACCATTCGGCAATCAATTAGATTAAGAACTTTAATAACTTTTGAATCCAATTTTCCTGGAAGCCTCCTCAGGTTACGACAATAACTGAGTTCTAGAAATTTCAGTTTGTTAAGATATTGAATGGACGGATGAACCTCCTTTAAACTTGAACATAAGTAGAGATTGATTTTCTCAATCTGCATGGCCTTTGACAGATCTGGAATTCTAATCAGATTACTGCTGAAGGAAAGATCAATCTCTTTTAAATTCGTAAGATTCTGTAATTACAAAAATAGAGAAACATCAACCATAATTAGAGAGAATTACATCTTGAAAAGAGTGCAATTTGGTTTGTAGATAGGAAATATACAAGTAAGCAACTAGTGTTACAAGCACAATATTATTACCTGTGTTCCATTCCAAAGCTTTTTAACCTTGCTATCTTGTAGCTTAAGCACAGCCAGATTTTCTGGAGAGAAATTTGATGGTAATGATTTCATGGGGAATCCACTCCAATGGAGATCCTTCAATACATTGGGGAAAGATCGAAGACTGTCACATGAAAGCTGATGTTTATCATTTGATGACTGGAAGAAGTGTATAAGTCTGAGACAAGACATTCTATCAAATGTATCACGCTTTAAGTGAATATTTCGTCTCGCTTTTGACATGTTCAATGATTTGCCTTCAATTGCATCAGTTCCCTAACAGTGTCAATGATAGAAGATCAATTCCATATCGTATGGATAAACATCAATCATTAAAACATTAAAACATGTCATGTGAAAAAAATTCAATCGTTTTACCATGTTTTCTTCCAATACAGAGCAGACTTCTTCAGGAATGCATAACCTGCTACGATTTTCAAGCTTCTTGGATTCACCACACACAATATTTTGAGCCATATCTTGCAAAAGATTATGCACCTCTAATTTGTTGTCGAAGGAAACTGTAATGAGAGACCTATCAATGAGAGTATTAATGCTCAAGTGATCCCATACTTTAAAAAAATGCAATATCAAGAATGCAATATCAAGAAATATCAAGAAATATCCTTCTCTCTTTTGAATTTAGTGCATCATAACTAATTGTTAAAACATCAAGAATTTCAGAGTTGGGTTCATTTCCTAATCTTTCCAACATATTGTCCCAGATCTCTACATTTTTATCAAACAATGCAGAACCCAAAACTCTAAGAGCCAACGGGTTGCCCTTTGCATAGTTTATCACTCTTGTTGAACATACATAATCACTTGGGGGAAAATCTCGCTTAAAGGCCTTCAAGCTAAAGAGCCGAATAGTTTCATCCTTGTCCAATTCCTGCTTTTTATAGATCTTGTCCCCAACAAAATCCTTGAGAACTTGCTTATCTCTACTAGTTAGAAGAATTCCACTCCCTGCACCAAACACATCCTGCTCACCAATAACTGTTGTTGCAAATTTCTTAAACTATGCACATCATCAACAACAATGAGTACTTTCTTACGACAAAGCCGATCCCTTATAAATGACAACCTTAAATTAAGAGTACTGCTTGTAGTAAGACTTTCACTCCTTAAAAGTTCTGAAAAAAGTTCATCTTGTAATTGAGCTAGAGTACGTCCTTGCAGTTGCTCTCTAGTGTTTGAAAGAAAGCAACAACTTTCGAATTGAGGAGAGATTTGATCATAAATAGCTCTATCAAGAGTCGTCTTACCAAGACCACCCATTCCCCATATCCCAACAAATCTAACATCTGTTGCATCTAACCTCAATAATGATTCAACCTTTTCAATTCTCAACTTAATGCCAACCAAACATTTGGAGTGGTAAACTGGAGAGATTTTATTCAATTTGTTCAAAATAACACCAATTATGATTTCAGCTTCCACCCTAATAAACACAGAGGAAGATATTTAATGATAGTACACTAATTACTGTGAAAAAATGTTCTTAAGTGCTGACATATGCTTACTTCTAAAAAAATTAGTTGCTAATTCTAGTTTTTGTTCTAGCGTATAAGATCAACCGTATACAAAAAAATTAAATGATATATTTTACCGTTTGTCTTTCAAAACCTAGATCAAAATTCATGTACAAACTACACCTTAGAAATTTTACTTATAATTCAACCAATTTGACCGACTGAAATTGACAGTAACAATAGTGGAATAAGTTTGTGGAATAATTTAGAATTTTGCCTGTTGAGTGTTGAATGCGAGCCAGATATATTAGCAACTTTCTTTAAGGCAGCTCTCCATCTATTGACCACATCTGTGCTCACCAATGGGGATTTTTCATATCTATCAAATACGTCTTTATAAGCACCAGTTTGATTACGAACATGGGATGGATCAACCTGATAAAACACAGGTATAACAATCTGCCCATTAATTGTTTCTTTTGCATTCAAGAATCTTTACAAGTTCCTCCAAGCACCATTTCGAAAAGGCATAGTTTTGTGATAGAATAACCATTGAAATTTTAGATTTTTCAATTGCTTTCAAAAGTGATGGTAAAATCTCTTTGCCTCTCTCAAGATTAATGTTATCAATGAAAGTTAGGATTTTATTTGCAACCAACGCAGCATGGAGGTGGCTAGTGAAATTGTTACGAGTGTCTTCACCTCTGAAACTAAGGAAAACATCGTATTTTCTTTGAGAGGTGATGGGATAATTTGAAGAGGAACAAGAAGCAGCAGAAGAAAATGAAGGAGAAGAAGTAAAAGACTCCATACAGATACAATCAGCTAATTGTGATGAAGTAGAGCTGCAGCTAATTTTGATGAAGTAGAGCTGATTGTGTAGCGACCCCAAAATCCACAATATAATTAAGAAAAAGATAAATAATAATTAACAAAATAAATATAATTTTCAACTTGATTAAATTCCTCTTCAAAATAATTGTTTTTTTTTAAAAGGGACACAACGATCGTTGTGCATTCAACAACGATCGTTCTGAAAATGCACCAAAATCGTCCGAAGAAACAGAGAATCACGCGAACTCGTGGGATTTCAACAATGAACTCATTGTTAAACAGCAACGATCATTGTTAACCTTACAACGATCGTTGTTAAGGTAAAAATCTCAAAACTTCCAAAATCCACAGTTCTAAAACAGAAATTTCAACTTTTCTCTGTAAAATCATATTCCAATGGACTCAAAATAAACATAGCATCCAACAAGCTTTCCAATATATTAAGAACAAAATCAAATCATATCATTCTTAACTAGAATTCACATAAATACATAAAATAGTACTTATTACCTACTTATTAATTAACAATCCAAAAACAATCTACCAACATATACAATATTCGAAACCAATACACAAAACAAACTAGTGATCCACTGGCCAACCTTAACCTTCTACTGCAATGCACTTGAACTTTTGATTACTAATAAGCTTTGCCCATAACCTAAAAAAAAAATATTGCCAAGGGGTGAGCTGGCAACTCAGTAAATAAATAACTGATGATACTATCCTCAAAATATACAAACCATTATATATATAGAGATAGATCTCAAATTTCAAATATTTAAACATACAGAACCAACAATCTCATAAACACACAATTATCAATCCATCACAATTATCTCAACCTTCCTTTCAAACTTTCCAAACTCATTAACACAATCTCAATTGGCTTGTAGCCTCACCAAATCAAATAATACTTCTCAACACATCATCAAATTCAAGTACAATTTCACAATTCTCAATTCACAATTCACAAATCACAATCAACCTTGGTAATTAGATAAACTATGTAAATGAATGGTTCAAGGAATAGTAACCCGATTACATCTTTTTCAATAATTCACATCTTTTCATTATCATGATTCACATCTTTTTCATTTTCAAATCTTTCTCATTGGTGCACCAATCAATTTTCCCTCTTCACTTTTCTAGGGGTTTAATCATAATTCAACATTTCAATCTCAACATTTGGGTTACCACTTCCTAACCAAACAATTAGACAATCAAGGTCATTACCAAGCTAAACATAATCAAACAATCAACCAACAACCAATTCATCACAAAAAGTCATTCAACAACCATTTCATCATACAATCAATTATTCAATCCCTTCATCACAATAATCAATTAAACACTCAATTAATCACAACAACCAATCAAACAACCATCTCATCTCAACAATCAATTATACAACCACTTCATCACTATAGTCAATCAAACAATCACAACCAATTTCATTAACATTCAACCATTTCAATCCACAAACAATCAAACCATTTCATCTCAATTCGAATAAACAACCACTTTATCACAATAACCAATCACATTCATTTCCACACAATTCAATGCCTTTCTCAACATTTCCATCACAAATTCTCATTTCTCAACATTCTCATCTCATCTCATTCTGCTTTCTTTCCAAAATCATTTCCATGTCAATGACTCATTAACCATAATTAATTTCAATTCAATCAAATACTTTCCTTCACAATGAATCATTTTCTCATATCACAGCTCAATTTACAAACAAACATAAAGAATTCCACTATCATTCAAACATTCCACATTCTTCAACCATGATAACTACTTTACTCAATCAATTATTGAAATATCACCATAAAAAGTAATCAAATCAATCCTGACACACAATTAAATCATATAATTAGTATTAATATAATTCATATAATTAGTATTAATAGCTATTTACTTACAAAACATAGAAAACACCAATTAAGCCTCCTTTCTTGAATCCCTTTGCCTTTGAAACTCCCTTAAACACGATTATCCATTTAAAACAACAATTAAATAACAAATCTAACAATTAATACTCAATTATCTCTTTCAAAAATATCAATTACATGTTTAAACAATTCTAATAAAAAAACCCCCAAAAATCCTTTCAAACCCTAACTCCCAATACCATAAACCAACCAATTAATATAAATTAACATCAATTAATTAAAGAAAACTTACCAATTTACAATTCTCTTCTCAAAATTCTCTCTCTTTTCTTCTCCTCTTCTTCTTCTTCTCTCCCTCTCATTCTCTACAAAATCCACTAATAAGAACCCCTTCTTATCCCTTAAATTTTCATTTTATTTTATTAATATTTTTTAAAATTTTCTTATTGGCTAATTAAGTTAATATCTTTGACTTTTTGCCAAATTTAAGACAACTTACAAATCCATCCCCCAAACAATCTAATACCATCATAAACATCCTCACAACTTTTATTATCAACAATTATACCCCTCATGCACATGAAAATTAATTAATGATCCTTAATTAATAAAATTAAATATACTAATGATGCTAATTAAACACTAATGCATGTAACTAAGCTTGAAAATGTTACATAAATGATGGAAGGGAAAGAGAGAAAAAAAAAAAGGTAACGAAAATGTATTGTGCATGCAAAAATATCATGCATTCTCCTCCTCTAGTCTCTTATCACCCACAATTTCAACCTACATTTAGGTTTTTTCAAATCAAGTTATTATAATAAAATGTTGATGTTAGCTAATTAACAAAATCGAGAACAAATGTGATATGCTAATTCTTTATGTCGTATATAGATTTATTTACTTATTTATTTATATGATTACTTTTTATATTATCGATTGAATATTGTATCTGTATCTTATTCACAAAATATTAGATCATTCGGATTTTTTTTAAAATTTCATTTTCTTCTCTTTTTTATAAGAAAATATTATAGTATCTTCATTGCATATATTAATTTTTTAATACTAAACTTAGCATGTAAATGACAAAATACTATTTATATCTAACATGAAATTTTAATTATTTTCTTCAATGTAAAATACCTTGATTAATTTACATCTTCTTAAGTGAAAAAATAGAAATAATAAGAGAAATTAAAAAAACAGAGAGAAAAAAAAGAAATAATGAATCAAAATAGTAGATATAATCAACCTAATAATAGCAAATCCAAAATTGATGGTAAAAGTACAACATATATTAAATCTAACACAATTTATAACATTATATTGGAATCAAATTTTAATATTATATAAATTATATAATTAATACCTTATTTTAGCATTGCATTAAGGATAATTATTTTATTCATTTTTGTTAAAAAAATAATGACAAAATTAACGTGAGGTTTATGCTAAAATAAACATTGTTGTCCCTATGCTTTTAAAATCAAATTTATTGGTCCATCTATTTTGATTTCATCAATACTTTAATTCATCCATTTATGTTTTAATGCTAGTCAAACAACTTAGTACAAATAAAGTTCCATTTAATCTTTAAACTTAATTATTTTAATAACTATCATTTTGAACAAAAACACAACCTTTATAAAATTATTAGCAAAATAGTAAAATATTGATTACACGCACGCGTATGCACAGATATATATATATAAAATAGATATGTATATACATATGTATATACATATCTACATGTGTGTGTGTGTATAGATATATAGATAGACACACACACACACATATATCTATATGTATGTGTGTGTGTGTGTGTGTGTGTGTGTGTGTGTGTGTAGATATATGTATGTGTGTGTGTGTGTAGATATGTGTGTGTGTGTGTAATACTATTGTAACTAATTTACCCTTAATTAACTATTGATATAGGAGAGTTAGAGAATAAAAAATGCACACATATCTTAATATGATGAAAAGTATGTTAAATGGTGAAAAAATAAAAAAACTAATTTATTTTTTTTTTAAACTGAGAGATAATTTTGAAAAGCAAATTGTCCAAATAGAAGATTAATTCAAAAGGAATTGAGTAAGTTTATAAAATAATTACTAGTATGTAACACCTCATCTATTTAAACTATTTATACGTATACTTAGTATATTTTTACTAAAAATATTTACTTAATCATATAATAAACTTCCATATAAAAATATTATAATAAAATCTAACTGATCAATACTCTTCATTAAATAAAATTTAAGTAATATTAATAGTAAAAAAAATGCTTTCCCTTAAGATCGTTGGAGTCTAGCCACATGGAGCTCTACCAAATCTAGCCTTATCTTTCTATTTGATTTTCCTGCAACATTGGATTATTGAGGAAAATAATGAGCTTGATGCTCAGTGAGAAAATAAGCATATAAATAAATATATTTAACTTAATATTTGAAGTTTTTTTATAGACTTCCTCATTTACTGGCATAATGTGCCAGTTTATAATAATTTATCAATATATATATATAAAACACTCAACATAGCAAACAAATATTCAACACAACATATTAAGTGTACATTATTAATAATCATATCGTAGTATATCCATCACAATGTAGTGAAATATCAACAGCATATAAATTTAATTCACAATTAATCTCAAATTCAATTAATTCGAAATTTAAACCAAATAAACAATTCCATATCACAAGTATTTTTTCATCATTTCATAATTTCAATCAATTCACTCTTCTTTCATTCTCAACCATTCAAGTTCTCATTCAAAATAATGTCATTTCAATTCTTTTCAACAACACACATAAATGATCCACTTATGAGAATGGCAATATATATGTTTTTTATATATTGCACACATCCACCTTTCACTTATGAGAAAGGTAAAATATATTTTTTATATATCGCACACAACCACCTTTCACTTATGAGAAAGGTAATATATATATATATATATATTGCACACAGCCACCTTTCTTTTAAATTTCACATATATGTGAGGTATAGCGCCATCACAACAAATTCATGAAATCTCAATTTATTTAATATCAACCACCTTTCACTTATGAGAAAGGTAATATATATATATATTGCACACAGCCACCTTTCTTTTAAATTTCACATATATGTGAGGTACAGCGCCATCACAATAAATTCATGAAATCTCAATTTATTTAATATCACACCATAATGACAATTCAACCATTTACACAAGAATTTTCAAAAATACACAAATTCAATCACAATACCGGGTGGATGACTCATCCTTACCAATCCTCACTAAATCATTTTCTTATTCATTCACAAATATAAATAGGTGGCCACCGA
>CANYLF010598768.1:0-11793 GCA_948193215.1 Bocquillonia castaneifolia | reverse complement strand
ATTAAACAAGGTAGATGTGAACTAAACTAATCAAATTAATTTAATTCAAAGAAATTCAATAAGGAACACCTTAGAGAATGAAAGAGTAAAAACTCAAAGAAAATTCAATATGCAATTTGTCTAGGCGGCTGCCTATACATGCTCTTTATATAGAGCTTAAAAACAATTGATTCTAACCCTAAATAAACAATGAAAGTTGGCCAAGCCTCCAAACCAACAAAGGAAACAAACAAAAAATAGAAATCCTAAACCTAATTGGAAACTGAAAGCTGGTAGATTACAACCCTGACTTTGCAACCTAATTTCGACCCCTTTAGAGACCTCCAATGAAAAAGTGTAAAGAATATGAATTGTATATTTTTAAGTCGTCTTTCCAAAACATTTTAAATCACATAAATCTGAGTTGTGTAGCAAAAGTTATGGCCAAAACAATCTGCTGTGCTCAGAAAATACGAATTTAACTTCCTAATTGGATTTGGTTTGTGCGGCTGCCTCTAGGCTTGCAAGACAAGGTGCGGCTGACTTCAATGAAACCCTAATGTTGACTTCCTTAGTCTTCTAGGGTTGTTGACTTTTTAACCCTCTTGACTTGTTGACCTTTGACTTTGACTTTGTTGACTTGACTTTGATTTTCAGCTTGTTAGAATACAATTAAACTGATAATTCAAACAATCTTCAAACTCAATGTCATCAACAAATACTTCATATTTGAATTCAATCTCCATGAATTCAAATTTCAAGACTCCATGTTATGAATTCAAAACTTGCCATCTTGGATCACATCATTAGGTTTAGGGGATTCTCACCTAAAAACCAAGCATTTATCATGCATTCTTCCCCATTTCACTCAAAAGAAGTGTAACTCGATTGCTTTGTGTTTATTGGAATTTCTTGAGTGATTTACACTTGTTTTGTTATGTTTTTAATATAGGTATCAAGCTTTGAAAGTTTGGGAGACTTTTGGGGTAGTTTGGAGAATTGGGTGCTAAATAGCTAAGAAGCGGTCTTGTAAAATTGCCAACTTCGGAAGATCAGAGCGAATAACGTGGGAGGATTTTTCAGATGACGATCTTGGGACTCCTAGCATTCTGAATCTACTTCAATTTCCAATTTAAATCAGATCATTTGGTGCTTGGATGAGGGAGATACAACCCGCACACCTAGAGGCACCCTAAAAGTTGTTTTCATCGGAGCAGTAAAATGTCAAGGGCAATTTGGGGAGGAAAACGACGGATTCAGAAAATTTTCAAAACATGAAAGTTGAAGTACACTTCCTAAATTTCAATTTGGGATCAAGAATTTCTCAATTTAGTGTGCGTAAGAAGGAGATATGCCCTCGACAAGTTGACCCATCTGCCGAAGCCACCAAGAGGAACTTGCCCGATCACACGGGCCATGTGGATTTTCACACAGGTTGTGTGTGCATCCTGGAAGTTGTTTTTCAGCAGGATTTTTGGGGCCTTCTAAGCCCTTACACATGGTCTGTGTGTTCGAACACACGGCCTGTGTATTTGTGGCAAGACAACACCTCCTTAAAAGGGCCCAAACTCATTTCTAAGCCCCCAAGATCATTTTACAACATTTATAAGCCCTATGTGAGAGAAAATTACAGAGAATTAGAGAGAGAAACACTAGTTTTAGTAATTTTAGGTTGGATTAATTTTAGTTTTAGTTTGTAAACAACTTTCTTATCATTAATTAATTATAGTTTTTACTTACCTTTGCAAGGATTTCATCTTCTTATGCTATTTTCTTTAATTTCTATGCGTAATATCCTTTTTCTCTCTACATTTAATGTTTATTATTGTTTGATTGCTATGGGTAGTCAGTAGTTTCCCTTGCTCTAGGGCTTGTGAAACCCCTTTGCCATGAACATATATTGATATGGTTTATTTGTACTTGGTTATAACTTTTTCTCTCTTAGGGTTTATTCATACATGTGGTTATTTGTCTATTTGTGTGCTTGATCACCACATAGATGCTATTTGTTTGGTAATTGATGTTGAGAGATATTGATTTCTATTGGCTAAATGTATGGGTATGTGAGAGTTTACCATTTTCGCAAGAGCTTGGTGGTTGCTTGCAAGGGTATAGAGGGAACTTTAATTGCTTCATGCTAGATGCTAGTATTTAGGTTATCGCAAGTGTCTTAATCTTAGCTAGTATTCTTAATACTTGACCTAGAGATAGGCAAGAGTTAGCTTACCTTCTCTATCCCTTGGAGAGTGTTAGCATAACTAAAGTTTATGTTTGTTTACTCTTGATTGTTCATGGTTGAGGGGTGGATCTTGCTCTAGGGTGCTTTTATATATTAATTGTCATTTGGTTAATACTTTAATTTGCTTTTAATCACTTGTTTATTTAGTTGATTGGGTTAGGTTTAATTGTTTGTTTCTAATTATTTGTTTTTATAATTGCTATTATTACTTCTTAATTAAAATTTCTATTGTGATTGCTTGGATAATCTCATTGCAAACTTGATGATCAATACTTGAAACCAACCAACTCTCTTAGGAAATGAACTTTATCTTTGTTACTTTAACCTGTGCACTTGCGGCATAGTCAAGTTTTTGGTGCCGTTGCCAGGGAGTTAGTTGCTTATTTCAATATTGATTGTTTGTTTGTATGATTGATTCAAATGCTTTAATTTCTTGTTTGCTTATTTATTCTATTTTATTGTAAGATTACTCATTTTCCATTGTGTTTCCTATAGTTGTATGAACTTGCCTCCAAACTTTGACCCCAAAATTGAAAGAACTTTATCTAGAGTCCAGGTAGCAAGGAGACAATTTGATACATTTCTAAGAGATGAAATGGATGATGAAGTACCAAATGGAGGCAATGGTAACCAAAGGCCATTGTGGGAATATGCTATGCATAATCACCAAGGCATTGGACACCCGATTGCTGGACCGGCTATAGTTCCTAACAACTTTAAGCTAAAGATGGTGTTGATTCAAATGATCCAACAAAATCAATTCGAAGGGAATGGTGTTAACGATGAAGATGCACATGCACATTTGCTTAGCTTTTTGGAGATTTGTGCAACTATCAATATAAATGGAGTTCCTCCTGAAGTTATCCAACTTAGGCTTTTCCCATTCTCACTTAGGGATAAAGTAAAGATAAGGTTGTCATCTATGCCCGCCGGTACCTTTAATACATGGGGGGAACTTTTACAAGCATTTCTCAACAAATACTTTCCGGCCACCAAAATCGCAAAGTTGAGGGAAGCAATCATAAAGTTTCAACAACAATATGATGAGTCCTTATACGAAGCATAGGAGAGATTCAAGGATCTTATGAGGAGATGCCCGCATCATGGTTTTCCCGAATGGCTTGTAGTACAAACCTTTTACCAAGGAATCTCACCTCAAACAAGATTGAGTTTAGATGCGGCGGCAAATGGGAGTTTGATGAATAAAACCCAAAAAGATGCAATGGACTTAATTAAATACATGGCTTTGAATAGTTTCCAATGGGGGAGCAATAATACAAGGATGGTGAGGAAGCAAGCCAGGGTGATTGAAACGGATGATGTGATAGCTATACATGCCAAGATTGATTCTTTGACTAGGCACTTGTCAAAGATGCAAGCAAGTGGTATGGCTTCTAATCAACATCAAGTAGCTAGTGGTGAATTGTGTGGAGGTATTGGGCACACTAGTCAAGCTTGTGAGGTTGGGAACCCATTCTCTTTAAATGGGAATGAAAGTGTGAACTTTGTGGGTAACCACGGGGGTAATCCTTTCTCAAACACCTATAACCCCGATTAGAGGAACCACCCAAACCTATCTTGGGGAGGGAACCAAAACCAAAACCACAACAAATTCAACTTCCACTAAAGCCAACCTAACTTCAACCAAAGACCACCCTTAAACACTCAAGCCCCAATGAACCACCCACCCTACCAAAACCAATATCACCCTCAAGAAGATTCTAAGCTATCTATGGAGAGTTTCATGGAGACTATGATGAAACAACAAAAGGAAATGATGGCAAACCAACAAAAAAATGATAGAGTAACTCTCTCATAAAGTTGATTAATTAGCCACTCACAACAAAGATCCTAGAAAACCAAATAGCCAACCAAGCACCTTCCTCTTCTAAACAACCCATTCCTAGCCAACCACAACAAAACCCCAAAGGACATGCTAATGCCATATTCTTGAGAAGTGGTAAGGAAGTGAAAGGAAGAGTTGGTGAGGACACCAAGTCAACTCCAAATTTGGGGGGGTGAAGAGGAGGTTGATGAAAAGATAGATAAGGAGATTGAATGTGAACCTCGTGTGGTGAGTGAGAAGTACACAAAAGAGATTGAGGAGAAGGATGATGCTTTGTTGAAGCAATATGCAAAGGACAAGAGGCCAAAAGTTGATGATACCAAGCCTAAGAAGGATTCTAAAGTTTATATGCCTCCCTTGCCATTCCCAAAGAGGCAAGAAAAACCAAAGCTTGAACAACAATTTTTAAAGTTTGTTAAAGTGTTTAAGAAGCTTCACATCAACATACCTCTCTTGGAAGCTCTACCCCAAATGCCGGTCTACTAAAAAATTTTAAAAGGCATCATGAGCCACCGAAGGGAATTGAAAGATGTAGAAACTGTTGCTTTGACTGAGGAGAGTGGTGCAGTCAAGTTTTATGGATGAAACAACAATTAAAAGATTATGGATTAACTATTAATCACATTCGCATCAAATGTGATAATACTAAGGCAATAAATCTTTCGAAGAACCCAATTCAACACTATATGAGTAAGCACATGATATTAAACATCATTTTTTAAGAGATCATGTGCAAAAATGTGATATTATATTAGAATTTATTGATACAACTAACCAATTGGCTGATATTTTCACAAAACCTCTAAACAAAGAATGCATGAACTTCATTAAGAGTGATTTAAGGATGCTTGATGGAAGCACCCTTTGATTTTCTTATTTTTTATCTAAATTTCTATATACATATGAATAGACTTAATTTATATCTTTAAATATACTTTTCTATTATTCAAAGGATTAATTTTAAGTTATAAAATAAGCTTGGAACTCAACTAAGACTCAAAAATATGATTTACACTTGATTTCTATTCAAAACGTTTTTTACTCATAAATCGCGGATGCAATTCCTAAATCGCCACCGCGATATGCCCAAAATTTTTACCTTTCTTCTGTATCTTAAATCACGGATGGGATATGGGCAAAAGATTTTTGTCAAAATTCTCTATATATAATTTCACGGACTTGATTCCTAAATCGCCCCTACAACATAACTAAATAGAAAGGGCATTCTTTATCAAAGATCTATTTCATTAAGTCATGCTCGTGATATAGCTAATCGCGCCCACGATATCGGATCATTTTTGAATTTTTTGACCGTTATGACAAACTGCGATCGTGATATCCGTTTTGCCTTACAATCGCGCCCACGATGTTGACAATTTTTTAAAAAAATATAGCCATTTCTAGGCATTGGAAAATCGCTAGATTAAAGATTCTTTGAATTTCGGGCAGTTTTAAGAGTTCCAACATGCTTATAAATACCCCATATACATATGTTAAAGAGTTTACAACCATTTCTTATTGATTTCAAAGTATTAGGGCTGTTTTCTCTTCTACTCCTAATTCTTTAGTGCTTCGAATTTCATTTTTCTTATGCATAAACTACTTTCATTCATTAAATATGGGCAAAAAGATTACAAGAGGTGAGAAAGGTAAAGGAAAAATGAGAGAATCATCACATCCTCCTCCTCGTCATCCAAAAAGATCAAGAACTGGCATTCCATACAAGAACCTAGTGCTACTCCCCAAACTCACCAAATCTGCTCTGTCGTATCTTTATTACTGCATGGATCATGTTGCACATGTTTTAAAGAAGTTCAACGGCTTTTGGCATGTCGTTCAGGTATAGATTCTCCTTGAAATGTTCATTTGCTCATTCTTGAAATTTCCCTTTATTTTGTTTCTTGATTTCAAATTATTGAATCAGGTATGGGCAATTGAGATGAGATTAATCAGGGATTTCAAGTTGGTTGATCAAGTCAGAGCCTTTCCTCTTCTCACCCATTGGGGAGTGCCTCTTTCTACTAATCTTCTAACAGTCGATGATCATAGGGCTTACTTGAATGTGGTCCCTACTTCTAGGGTAATAACAAATGCAATTTCATTAGATAAAAAGAACATTGAGCATATGGATTGAGTACTTACATGTTCATTTGTAACCTTGATAGATCCGCACTGATTGGTTAGGACCAGCAGACGAGCTTCCTGATTATGTGAGGATCTCTCTTCCTAAGGATGAACTTAGTATCATTCTTGAGGGACCAACATGTAGGATATGGTTCCTTGGAGAGAGGGTCTTGGATTATCAGGTCGCTGAAAGGCACAGGGTTCCCGTTTCTCCTCTTAGAGAGATGTTCTGGGCTCACGCCCTTGATTAGGAAAAGGTATTGCCTTACTATACAGGGATCCCAACCACTGAGTTCCTAGAGAGGCATGCAAAGAACTATATTGGCTACATTTAGAGAGAATTCTTAGGCATATTGCCTCTACTTGCCGATATGATTTATAGGGTACTTGTGCTCTTTCCCTATCCTATATTTCTTATTTATCTTTGATCATATTTGTATTTTCTTCATCTGCCTCTTATTCATGTGCAGGCTAAACGAGAGGTCGTCAAAATGCCCAGCCAACTGTATTCAAACACAGGCTAAACGAGAGGTCGTCAAAATGCCCAGCCGACTGTATTCAAACACTATTCCTAAAGTCCTTACACCAGATGTAGGAAGAGCTGCTAGAGATAGGGCCGAATCAAGTAGGACTGCACCTCAACCATCTACTAGAGGTGAGAGCTCTAGTTCTTTCATGCCTGGGTTGTTACTTCTTTCCCTGGAGCGTCTATTCAGTGCTGGACCACTACTAGATTAAGAGAGCATCAGCTACAACCTGTAGAGACTTTCGGATTCGAGTTCTCTACCGGTTGCACTCATGTGTGTTCTTTGTTCTAACTTTTGCATTACTTTTGTTTGTTCCATGACTTGTTCCATCTAACCATTTGCGCTTTTCCAGTTGCCTGATGAGGATGCCACATATCTTGCCTCTCTTTATCAGTCTTGTAAGTATTTCACCATAGAGGCTTGGCAGGAGCGCGACAGACAGAAAGAGAGAGAGATCAAGGAGCTGCGCCAGAGGATTGCAACTATGCAGGGTGAGTATGAGCATGATGATGACGAGGAGGGCAGTTCATCAGAGACTGAGAGCGCTATATTTGGATCTCATCGCACTAGGCGTAGGCATGACTGATTTTGCTGTTGATCTTTCTGTTTTATGAAAACTTTGTTCTGGATCTTTGATGTTAGACTAGTGGTCTCAGTACCACATTTACTTTGTAGGATGATTTTTCATGACTTTTGAACCTATTTTTGCATGTCTTTTCACTTATTTATACATTTAGACTTAAGGTAATGCCTATCCTATATTATTAATTTTTTTATCCTATATGACCAAAAAAATTATATGTATGAATGTTTGAATACGTGTGAATGTAAAAAAATTTGGTCTGGGGCTGATGATTGCAGTACCGGTCGGCTATTCAATCAGCCAATCGGTTTTCTAAAGTAAAGAATGAATGACCGACCGGCTGATCTATCATACGATCGATCATTCATTGAACCGGCCGATCAATCGACCTGAGCTCCGATTCTGATCTTTTCCTTGTCCGTTTTGATTGGTCATAAACACTTTTGAGCAGCCAGAATTCTTGAGAAATAACCAATATTTGCTTGTAGGCCACGAGCTTCCTTTAAGAGGTCTAAAATGAGTGTTCCCACTCTTGAGTTCATGCATGCCCTCTTCGAGTCATTTTCCAAGGAGACTTGGAACCTGCTGGACATCTAAGGGTTATCTTCCTTCAACGTTTTAATGTCTGTGCACGTTGACTACACATTTTTACATTGTGCAACACAATATTGGAGCCCGAGAGATCATGTTTTCCATTTCCATGAGAATGAAATATGCCCACTGCCTGAAAAATTTACTACCATTTTAGGTAAAAATTATAGTTCCATTACTCCTATGGCGATCCCTAGTCTGAACCTGAGCTTCCCAAGCTTTATGGTATGACGTTTTGACTTGCCTCCGGATAAGCTATTGTAATGCTCTATTGGGGATGAGATGATGCTTTCAGCACTATTCGAGTGGAGCAAAACTAAAGCAATAAGGAACTTATCTTGGTGTAAAATTACGAGCTTCTATCTTTATGCACAGTTTCTCCTGATTTCTCCTTATAAGATGGGTGACATCCAGATTACTCATATTTTGTATCAGATAGAAGAAGGGGCTGATCCTTTTCTAGTAATCTTGGTAGAGACACTGATTGGATTAGATACAGCACACAGAGGTGGTAACTTTCAAGCTTTACTCCTTTAGGTATTATTTTCTTTATTATTATTATTATGCCTTAACTTTTGCTTGGGGTGCCTCTTTGCTAGGTTTTCACCCAAACAGGCTGCCCTAATTTTTGCATAAGTCGCCCATATATGGGTTTTCAACTTATCAGGCCTATAAACACATTTTTTTATTTTTTTATTTCTTATTTCTTATTTTTATTTTTATTTATTTTTATTATTATTATTATTATTATCAGATGTGGTTGAAGGAGAAATTGAGCTTAATTATGCCCCCTACTAATCCGTTGAAGTATAAACCAAGGCAGTGGAAATCCCGGCCTCTTCAATATCCTGAACCTGCAATGACTGGCTCAAAATGGCATGAGTTCTTTGGTACCCATGGTGATGACAAGATCTGATGGCATTGTTCTTGGTGGCACTTGTCGTATGTGACTCGGGAATTCTTTGGACATTGCGTCCCTTTAGTTGGCCTGCATTCTACTAGCTTCTATACACCTTCAAGGCTATGTCGCCAGTATGGACTCAAACAGCATATTATCCACGTACTTCCTGATTTCGAACCGTCTTGCCTCAAACTCCAATTCTTAGAGAAGATTCAGCAAGATTGGTCTGGAAGGCAATTTGAATGAAATCTAAAGTTCGACTGTAGCACTGAAACATATGAGAATTACAAATCTTGGGTGAAATTGCAACAAGAACAAAGATCTCCTCCTGGCAAGGAGAAAATAGTTAACAAAGTACACGGGATGAATATGCATGAAGCTTTCCCATCAAAGAAAGCCAAACGTTAGGTCTCATAACCATTTGTTCGTGTGTTTGTTTCCCTTTTGGTTTGATGCAAAATAAAGAACTAGACCATAAACTATGTTTAATAAAAATTTTGGTTTTATTAAATGCCTTTAAAATTAGTTACAAAAGTGTACTTTATTGATTGCATTCAACATGCCCCCCAGTTTCAATTGTCTCATCACCCTGTTACTTCTAGAAAAAAATACTTTTTCAACCTGTCCAGATTAATTGGCTGGGTGAACTCATTCCCATCCAAGTCAAAGATCTTGACGACTCCCTTCGGCAGCATCTTCACTATCAAATATGGACCTTCCCAATTAGGCTTGAATTTGCCACTAGGATCAAAAGGAATTGGTATGGCTCGCTTTAGAACCAAATCACCTTCCTTGATGGTTCTAGGTTTAACTCCCTTATTAAAAGCCCTGGCGATCCTCTTCTGCTAACTTGAGTATGATGCAATGCCTTTTTCCTCTTTTCTTCTAAACACAATAGCTGTTGGTATCTAGTTTCAGCCCACTGAGCTTCTAGCAGCTGCACTTCTAAAGCAACCCTCAACAACTTGCACAACACTTCTATTGATTGTACTGCTTCACCTCCGAACACCAAATGAATAAGGAGCCTGACCCGTTGCACTTCTGGCGATTGTATTACATCCCATAACCGCATACGAAAGTTGTGAAGACCAATCCTTATATATCATTACCATTTTGGCCAAGATCTTCTTGATTGTCTTGTTGGCAGCCTCAACTGTCCCATTTGCTTGTGGCCTGTAAGGTGAAGATTTATGATGTTCGATCCCATTATTTCTTAGAAATTCTATTGTCTCTCTTTGGAATTGGACCCCATTATCCAATACAATATGATAAGGAACGTCGAATCTGCACTTGAGCTTCCTATCAATAAACTCTATCATATTGCGGGCAGTGACATTAGGCAGGGATACGGCTTCTACATATCGGGAAAAGTACTCGACCGCTAAAATGATGTGCTTATGATCGTTTGAAGCCGTTGGCTTGATCGGCCCAATTATGCCAATACCCCATGCAGAAAATGGCCATGGTGAAGCCAAATTATGTAGTTCTGATGGCGGAATGTGGATCTGATCTCCATGTATTTGGCAGTCATGACACTTCCTTACTAGTTGAATACAATTACCATACATTGAATCCTAGTAATAACCTTACTGTTGAATCTTGGTAGCAAGAAATAGTCCGCTCATGTGGGGACCACATGAACCCGCATGGATTTCCTTCATCACTTCAGTGGCTTCCTCTTTAGTGAGACACCTGAGTAACGTACCCATCAAAGCGTGTATATAAAGTATACCGTTATGATGAGTATAACTTCTAGACATCACCCATAAAGTATATCATTGTTTGCTTGAAAATTCTTCAGGGTATTCTCAGGTTTTCAGGAACTTCTGAATGTCATAAAACCATGGTTTTTCTTGAGGTTCGATCAGACACACCACCCACACATCTTGATGACACGGTCGCCTTGATCTTACCATTAAAAGCGGCTTCCTCGCTACCCCTTTTGGATTGTCCCATATGGAGGCCGCTAAAGCATCTGCCATTTGATTCTCTTCCCTGAATAGGTGGAATAAGTTACATTTTTTAAAACTTGCCATGATAGACAGCAAATGTTCTGCATAAGGTTTCATCTTCTCATCTCTTACTTCCCATTCTTCTATGGCTTGATTAATGATTAACATAGAGTCTCCGTATACCAAAATTTCTTTCACCCCTGCAGACATAGCAGCTTCTAATCCATAGATACAAGCTTCTTACTCAGCCATGTTGTTTGTGATTTGACAATCCAGTTTCTTAGCCAGAAGGATAGTTTCTCCTTTGGAAGTGACAAGAATTACCCCAACTCCAGCACCTCTACTGTTTACTGCCCCATCAAAATACAACTTCCATTCTTGGATCTTGATGACACTAAGTCCTTCATCTGAAAATTCAAATTCGGAGGTTTCTCACTCCTCGTTTAGAAGAAGAGCTAGGAATTCAGCCACTGCACGACCCTTGATAGTTTTCTTCGTGATATAGTGAATATCGAATTCCTTCAGGAGTATCAGCCATTTTGCCAACTTCCTAATCAGCACTGATGTTTTATAAAGGTATCTCAAAGGATCAATCTTGGCAACCACCTCAACTCGGTATGACTAAAAATAATGCCTAAGCTTTCTTTAGCCCAAATTACTGCCAAGCAAGTCTTCTGTACTAGATCGTATTTAATTTTATAGGGCAACATCTTCTTGCTCAGATAGTAAATAGCATGTTCGACCCTTGCATCATCTGCTTGCGCCATCATAGCTTCTATTGCTTCTTCTTCGAGTGCCAAGTACAATATCAATTATTTCCCCATCCTTGGTGGCTAGAGGATAGGAGGAGCCATTAAATAATGTTTTACTTTTTCAAAAGCTTCCTGACACCTTGAATTCCATTGCTTTGGCTGATCCTTTCTAAGTAACTTAAAGATTGGGTCACACAGTTTTAAGATGAACTGGTTGATCTGAAATACCAAGAGGGGGTGAATTGGTGTGGAATTAAAAATTTAAGAAAGAATGAAGATGAAGTAGAATGAACACAAAA
>CANYLF010598408.1:0-16904 GCA_948193215.1 Bocquillonia castaneifolia | reverse complement strand
GAACTTTGATATGGAGGCAATGATGGCTGTTATTAGGGTTATGATTAGGGAGGAGGTCCAGAATGCTGTTAACACTGATAGAACAC
Source organism: Bocquillonia castaneifolia (assembly GCA_948193215.1). NCBI lineage: Eukaryota > Viridiplantae > Streptophyta > Magnoliopsida > Malpighiales > Euphorbiaceae > Bocquillonia > Bocquillonia castaneifolia. The sequence continues at coordinate 16,818 of CANYLF010598408.1, read as the reverse complement.
ATGAGGATCTGCCTCCTGAAGGGGAAGATAGAACTGATGACCAGGATGCTATCTCAACATTGACTAGGAGAATGGAATGGTTGCAAGATATAGTCAGGGAAAGAAATCTGATGTTGACTTCCTAGACAGTATGGGGGTCAAAGGCATGAAAAAGTTACCTCCTAGATTTACTATGCTAGACATGCAAAAATTTGACGGAACTGGGGATCCTAAGCTTCACATTGAGCAGTATAGTCCCATCATGGTTGCTATACCTTTAGATAATGAACAGAAAGTGGGAGTGTTCCCTTTGTCCTTAATCAGGATAGCTCAAGACTGGAACCACCGACTGCCAACCACTGTTCAGTTTGATTGGAAAGAGCTTTGTGAGGCATTCATGGGGCAGTATTCATACAACACTAAGTTAGAAGTTTCCCTGAGAGACTTGGAGATGACCAAGTAGAGATAAAACTAGTCATTTGCTGACTTTCATACTCGTTGGAGAAACAGGGCAGCTTTGCTTAAAGATAGAGCTTCTGAAAAGGACCAAGTCAGAATTCTAGTCTGAAATGTGCTCCCTGGCATGGTAGAAATGCTACAGATTATGAATTCCAAAACTTTTGGTAACTTTTCTGATGATGGTTTGCAGTGTGAAGAAATAATGGAAATCTACCTATAACCTCCCCTCAAACACAAAAACGGCTGATGTAAACCGGGTTATCTCTAATAAAAAATTCTCTAATTTCAACCAACCTTTATCCAAGTTATTTGAAAGAGTTGAAAGACAAAGCATGGTTAAATGTGAACCGATAAAATTTTTACATGGTTATCCAAGTTATCCAAGTTAGTTTTACATGTTACAAACAAACTTAAATGGGCAGGTCAAAGTCATTTACATGTTCGATGCCTGGTACTCCTCTAGTTATGATGAAGTTGAAATGGTAGATGCATTTTATTTGACCCGAGATGATGAAGTCTCGCTACAACAGGTCACCCGAAGTGGTAGGGACTATCACAGGAAAGATTTAGACAAATACATTCTAGAATCCAGCCATAGATGGGATGTCCCTACTCCTGAGGTTGTTAGAGACACTAGGGATGTTATAGAAGATTTGATAATCGATCAGCTGAAGAAGACTAAAGCTAATGCAAGAATCTGGGACTTGCTAGTCTGTGCAGAGTCACATAGAAAAGCTTTGGTGGATGCCCTATCTAAATTCAAGTTGGAGAGGATGTTTCTCCCGAAAACATGGTAAGACTTATGATGGAAAAGAAACCGAGTGAAATCCCATTCTCTGATGAAGACTCACCCCTAGAAGGTCATGATCATAACAAAGCTCTATACACTGCTACCGAAGTCAATGGTAAAAAAAATTTCTACGTCATGGTAGATGATGGGTATACCATCAACGTTTGCCCTGCAAAGCTCCTTCCCAAATTGGGAATTTCACCTTTAGATCTGAAACCATTAGGCCTTGTCATCTGGGCATTTGATGACTCTAAAAGAAGTGTTGAGGGCATGTTCACTGCTAAAATCAAAGTTGGGTCGATTGAATCTGAAGTAAACATCACAGTGCTGGATATCCCCATGACTTTTGCAGTCTTACTGGGAAGACCCTAGTTTCCCTCCCTAGGTAGTATCCCATTGATGCTTCACTAGAAAATCAAGTTCCCTTATGAAGGAGGGATCCTAACAATCATTGCTAAACCAATTCAGTCCATAGCCATTTCCCTTATTGGATTCCAAATCATGGGGATTCGTGAAGAACAGGTGAACCTACAAGTCAGCTCTATACTTCAGATGATGAACTATTTCCCATCTTTTGGTCTAGACAAGAACCAGTAGGGGATCAGTACTTTCCCCGATTTAAAGACTCAGACTACTCGTAAAGGTTTGGGGTACATAGGAGAATCTTCGAAGAAGCAGATAGAAAACTTTACCAAGAAAGGAGGTCTGTATGAGTTCTTTGTCGCTGAAGCCTAGAAGACTCTGAATGAAGTAGGGGGCAACAAATGCTCCACCATAAGCCCTTTCCTAATTCTAGAAGAGCTTATTACTAAAGATCTGGCATCCAAGATGGAAGCACTGGTTATAAAAGAAGATGTTAAAGAAGCTTGTGCCCCGGCTGACTACTCCGACCTTGATGCTTTTATTATTGATGCACTTGTAAACACTTTTTATTTTGTTGATGTAATAACTCCAGACCTCTTTGAGGTGGAGGAATTTTTCATTTCTAATGTCAATGATATAACTTCCAACTTTGCTTATTTGTGTGATGTTCATCCTGGTGGCACAGTGCATTTGATCGATCATAGCTTAAGCATGTTTAACATTAATTATGTACAAATAAATGCATTCAATTTAGGTACAAAAGAAGCACCACAGGAAGTACCGATCGCATTTGATTTAACCCCTGAAGAGAGAGTGAGATTTGAGCAAGTTCTTGAAAACAGAAAGGAAGTATTCGCTTAGACGTATGACGACATGCCTGGGGTTGGCAGATGTATACAGATGACTTCATTCCTACTAATCCAAATATGAAGCCGATTAAAAAGAAGCTGAGAAAATTGAGACTAGAATGGGCACAATTAATTAAGGAAGAAATAGCTAATCAGTTGAAAGCAAAGTTCTTGGAAGTGGTTGAATATCAAAAATGGTTGGGCAGCATTGTCCCTGCTCCTAAGAAAGACGTCAGAGTCAGAATTTGTGTTGACTTTAGAGATCTGAGTAAAGCATCACTAAAGGATGACTTCCCTCTTCCGCATATCGACGTGCTTAATGAGAGTGCAGCAGCCAGCGGTTTGTATTCCTTTATGGATGGTTTCTCTGGGTACAACCAAATCATGATGGCTTTAATTGACAGGAAGAAAATGGCTTTCATAACGGAATACAATGTTTTCTACTACAAAGTAATGCCCTTCAGAGTAAAAAATGCAGGGGCAACTTATCAGATGATGGCGACAACCCTGTTCCATGACATGATACACAAAGAAGTAGAAGTCTATGTAGAAGTCCCCAACTCGGGAGCAACATTTTGACACTCTAGACAAATTTCTCGAAAGAGCCGTAAGGTACAACTTGAGACTAAATCAAAAGCAATTTGTGTTTGGAGTGACTGAAGGCAAATTGCTAGGACATCTAATTAGTCAAAAAGGGATTGAGGTGGATCTAGAGAAAATCAAAGCTATCCAAGAAATGCCAACCTCAAGGATGGATAAAGAAATAAGAGGATTCATAGGAAAAATCCAGTATATCAGCAGATTCATATCACAATTGACCATGATCTGTGATCCTATCCTCAAACTACTAAGAAAGAATCAACCCAAAGAGTGGAACTGCCAAGAAGCGCTTGAAAAAATAAAACGATACCTGGCCAACCTACCAGTCTTGTAACGTCCTAAAGTTGGCAGACCATTAATCTTATATCTGGCACTTGAAGAAGCCATTGGTACAATGATGGCTCAAGCAAACGAAGCTAGGACAGAACATGCACTCTACTACCTCAGCAAAAAGTTGTCATCCTATGAGGTCAACTATGATGTGGTCCAAAAGACTTGTTTGGCAGTTATCTAGGCAACTCGAAAGCTCAAACATTACTTTTAGTCATACCAAGTAGAAGTAAGGGCTAAAATAGATCCTCTACGGCACTGATACGAAGCTCTTGTCTTAATAGAGAAGTTGGCTAAATTTGTGGTGTTCTTGACCAAATTTGACATCCGATATGTCAAGAAGAAGATAATCAAAGGACGAGTAATTGTTGAATTCCTGGCTCTGAATCCAAAAGAGTCAACTGAGCAGTTCAAATTTAAATTCCCGGATGAAGGACTTAAGGTAATAGAAGTCCAAGGATGGTTCTTATACTTTGATGGTGCAGTAAATCACAAAGGAGAAGGGATAGGTGTGCTACTCATAATGCCTACAAGGGAGTCAAGTTAGAATTCCCAGTCACCAACAACATGGTAGAATATGAAGCATGTATCTTCGGGTTAGAATCTGCAAGCTCAGCAGGGACTAAAGAGATCTCAGTCGATGGAGATTTGAAATTAATTGTCAGCTAAGCGTCAGACGAATGGGAAGTCAGGGATAAGAGGTTGAAACCATGTACCGAATACCTGTAGAAAGTTAAAACCAAATGCTCGATGCTTTGACCACACTTGCTTTAGTATGGGAAGATCTTGGTAAAATACAGATGAAGCCTCTAGTGATGACCAAGGCCAGACAATTGTGTTCTGTAAAGGAAGAAATGGTGTGCTCCACTAGACTTAAGAAAAACCTTGGTTCTATGATGTCCTAAAATACTTGGAAACACGGGAGTATCCAGTAGAATCAACAAGCAAGCAATGCTTCACCCTAAGGCTCCAATCAAGGAGCTAAACTTACCCTAAAGGCATATTGTACCGGAGGTCACTTGTGGGAATGCTCCTTAGGTGTGTCACAAGAGAAGAGGCTGATGCTATCATGAAAGATGTTCATGCTTGGACCTATAGACCTCATATGAGTGGACCTATATTAGCACTAAAGATACAATGGCAATGGTATTACTATGAAACCATGGATAAGGACTGCATCAAAATGGTCAACAAATGCCATGACTGTCAAATACACGGAGATCAAATCCTCATTCCTCCTTTAGAATTGTATAACCTTGTGTCCCCTTGGCCTTTCTCTGCTTAGGGAATTAACATCATGGGTTTGATAAAGCCAACAGGCTCCAATGGGCACAAATACATTATTGTTGCGGTTGAATACTTCACAAGATACTGCGCATAACATGTGTGAGTTTCTGGCCAAAAGAATGAAGTGCATATTCGGGATTCCTCACCACATAGTGTCAAAAAATGGGATACAATTCTAGGGAGAAAGAGTCAACTTTCTAGAGAATGGTACTCAGCACCACAAGTCATCTCCTTACAGACCACAGGCTAATGGGACCATCGAAGCCACCAAAAAAACTTTTAAGAAGATTCTAACAAAGGTGATCAGAACGTACAAAGGCTGGTCGGAGAAATTACCATATGCCATCATGGGGTACAACACTACCATTAGACGTACAACGAGACAAACACCTTTCTCCTTAGTGTATGGAGGAGAAGGGGTACTCCCAACAGAAGTGCCATTCAAGTCATTATGGGTAGTATTGGAATCACAGTTGTCAGAGACTGAATGGGTAGAAAGGAAATACAAGCAGTTATTTATTTTTAGAAGAGAACATAAAGAAAGCTCCTCACCATACACAATTATACTAGAAGAGGATGGCTAGAGCATTCAATAAAAGTATCAAGCCCCACGCCATTATTGAGGGAGATTGGATCTTGAAACAGGCCAGGCTTATTCTATTTGACCCCCGAGGAAAATTCAAGCAAACCTAGGAAGGTCCATATCTGGTAGTGAAAGTCCTACCGAAAGGAGCAGTTAAGATTTCAGACGTGGACGGCAATGAATTCACTCCATCCATCAACATTGACAGGCTGAAGAAATACTACCTTTGAAAAAAAAAGAGAGAAAAAGCCTGATGACTTGAAAACCAACTCATGGGTGGCTCATGCAAAAATTAAGACAAGCCTATTAGGGTGAAACCTCGTAAAGACGTGCTCTAGGCAAAAGAGAAAGAAATAACCCCGCTGAGACTCTAGGCAAAATTAGGGTTTGAGAGAAAATTTCCAACCGAAGAACCTACGAAGGGCGGTTGGTGATAGGGGGCATATCAGGCGTGATAAGTACTGTACACTTCAATAAATAAAGTTTGCATTACATTAATAAAGCAGAATTATTGGGAAACATTGTCTTATTCATGACATAATGGAATGTTTACATTTGCATAAAGGGAAGCATTTTCAAACATAAGTAGAGGGCGGATATGAGACCTTCTAACTCCTAGCATTTGCATATTCCATCCTGCTTACTTCATACAACGAATGCAACTCTCAGGAACAAGAAGCAGATGGATCACGATCTTGCATCAACACCCATACCTTATAAAAGTCATCAGTCATAGTGATGCTATTGAATCTCACATTGATAATTCGACACCTACCACCCCATTCACGGTGAATCTAGGTAAAAAACTGAGGCTGTAGAAGTTATGTCTTAAAGATAGGTAGCAGAGACACAATGCACTGAATTGGGCCATACTAACGATAAAGCCGGGATAGAGTGGAGAAACTAGAATAATGCAACCCAGCTAGAGGAACACATCTTTCAAAAAGTTCAACTGTCACTTCAGTCAGAGACCACTATGGACTATGCTAACGAATGTTATCTTCTCGTCGGTTAGTTAGAAAGTCATCCCACTCATGTTCTATCACTCGGAACGCAGCACGAGATAGAGAATGGGTCATCAATTGTCTAGGTACATAACAACTCAAGTTCCTGGGAACCTCCAATAACTCTAGCCTTTCTCTTAACCAAATCTGTCCAAATACACATCAACAAAGCCACAAAAGAAATAAACCTAAAAACCCATATGAAAAACCAAACAAAAATTACTCCTTACAAGTAAAAGCATCAGACTTCCTCTAAACCTACAACCTTGTGAAACAAAATCCGAACCCATGAAAGTCTTAGCCAGAATAACAAGAAAAGGATTTGCACCTACTTCCATCTAGTCAATAATGTGAGCAATTTGGATGTCACCCATGCTATCAGGGTCAACTAACAGAAAAGCTGCATACAGATAGAAAGCGATAATCCTTTGCCAGGGAGGATAACCAACCACTTTACACATGTAGTTTTCTATCAACTTGGGTAGTCTCATCATCCTGCGATGAGAGCAGACTTGTAGAGTTTGGGGTGCCAAGTCAAACAATGGTACCATGAAATTGGGAAAACCAAACTCCAAGATAGGCAGAGCTACAGGAATTGAAGAAGAAACATAACTCTTCCTAAAAATGGCAGCAAACTCTTCAGGCAGGGGGCATATTTCAACACCTCTGAAACAAAACACATGATCTTGATGGTTCAAATACTTGGCAGCACTACGGAGGAAACATTCATCGATTCCCATACCCCTCAAAAGTAACTAAGGGAGACAAAGCAAAGTCAAAGAGAAAATTCCATTTCTGATGGCTTTCAGCTAAGAGTTCTAGAATAAAACCTTCAAACATAGAAGGAGCACAAGAAAGAAGGGAAGCCATTCCCAAAACAAGACCACAAGGCAAAGAACAAACAAAGCTAGAACAAGAAGAAGAGAAAAGCAAGGGGAGATGATTACGGATGAGTGAAATGAGCTTGCAAACCTCCTCCTTATAAAACCAAAGCAACACACTTCAAGCCAAAGTTTGCATGTACAAGGATTGGGAGGCAATTCCCATTGGAGTAGAGATTGGCAACCATACAAGCTCTATAACTTGCAGAAGGTAGAAGAAGCAGATTAGTGGGATTGAACTTCTCGAACATAGCAAATGATTTTGAAAATCCTCCATTCAGTGGCCAAATGTCCTACCGAACCTTCACTAAACATCCAGCCGAACCTTCACCCTGTATTGAACATCTAGCCGAATGTTCAAGACCAGAGATAGCCTATATTTTTTGTAATTCATGCATTTCACAGACATCCATACATGCATGCACATGAACAGTTGACATAATTGCATTTTCCAACCATGCATTAATATATAATCACAACATAAAACATCCAAACATATGCACACATACACATAAATGACAAGTTGAGTAAAAGCTACCTTTCTAAGCACAACTAGCTTCAACAAATGTCCAGAATAAAGGGCCAAACAAGCGCCTAAACAATGAAGAAAAAAAATGTTCACGACAAATGCAGAAGATCAACCTCGCATAGGGTGAACACATCTCTCAAGCTCCTCCTCCTCCTCCTCCTCCTCCTCGAATTTAGACTCTGAATAAGATGACTCCTCCTCTCCTAGTGCAGCTGCTGCAACCTGTAACTCCCTTACTTGGGCTCTCAAGATAGCTATCTAGGCATCCTTCTTCACCACGTGAGTCTACAATGCCGTACATAACTCGGTGATGAGGTATTTGCATGCCTAAAACATGCCAGTGAGCTGATAAGCATCCTTGACAGAAAATCTGTAGCAAAACAAGAGACAAGCCATGAGAACTCAAAAACAGGAATTCAGAGATGGCCTAAAAAGAAGTTATAAGATGCTTACATGATTGATACTAGTAGGGATGCTAATATGATGATCTGCAGAATCATCTTCTCCTTTATGCCCTCGTGAGATGAAGAACGAAATGAAAATACCTACCCAACACTGATCCTCCCCCTCTGAGTAGTCATACCAGCACCTTTCCTAGATGGATCTGGAACACAAGCAGCCGCACCCTTAAGGGCCCCCGTAGTTGAGGTACCAACATGGCCAACAGGATCGCCAACCATCAAGTTTAAATCCCGAATGTTCCTGGGAAGCCTAACCAGGGCCCTTCGAGCCTGAAAGAATAACTAGAAATGCTTACAGCCATAGCCCTAACCAAACCATGAGCTTCAAAGCAAGCAAATGCTTACAGCCATAGCCCTCAAAGCAGGTAGAGGGAGAGCGGGTTGGCATAAGCTGTCTAAGAAGGCAAGATACCTATGCTCCTCAACCATGATGTCCATGGCATCCTCGCCTAGAATCTAGTGATGAACCTAACAATCAGACATCTGATGGGTCCAGAACATGTCATGGGAACCATCTTTCTCTCAGTCTACCAGGTCTGCTCATGGACCCTCTCCCTTAGGAACGACATCCCATATCAAGAGCCCTCCATCAAGAGCCTCCTACAATCCCTCTCTAAGGAGACGGTCATATACTCGGGCAACCTCTCTACATTGCCCATCTGGTCAAAGTTAATCTACCAAGACGAGAGTCTAGAATCAGAACACACGACAAAGCAGACAAGAAAATGCAAAGATTACAAAGGGATACTTACATCTTTCCTAGTGTGAGTCAACTCGTTTAGAGCTGTTATGTAAGTTGTGAGGTTTATCTGCGGGGTCATGTAGTGAGAGGCACCCCATTTCCTCAAGGTCAGCAATGTCAGAGGAACTCCAATGGAGCAGAAGTTCTTCAGTAGGCCCATCTCAATAGCCAAAATCTGTAAAAAATAACAAAGGATTAGCAATAGCTTCATGAATAATTGAAGAAAACAATAAAGCAAGAAATAGTTACCAAAACAGCATGCCAAAAGCCATTCAGCTTCCTATACCCCATAAAGAACTTGTCCAAGCAGCAGACCCCTAGTCATATCACCCCGTGGCATCAAAATCCCTCAACAAAGGCACGAAGTGGATCCATAGACTACTGGTTTTATTACAGATTAAGGTACTCACTAGTAAATGAAACAAAAAATCCCTGTCCATCTAGTCACAGCCCACCTCTGTAATCAGGTCAGCATACCTCAGAACTCCATTCAGACCCTCTTGGATGGATGGTGGAAGCCACTCCAGCATATTGGAATAGACAATCCATGTATCACAGTCTCAGAAGACAGGCTAGTGACCAAACATGTGAATAAAGTACGCATTCGTCTCATCCATAGAAGTAAAATACAAAGCACCATCGAAGGGGATCCTCTCACCAATACACCGAACGCAGGTCACAACCGCAATCACTCTAGAGGTAAGCTTATTCTCCCCGTAAGGCAGATGAAAGGTATGAGTACAACACATCCATCTCTCTATAAGTGCATAGGTGGAGGCACGATCAACATGAGCCAGCTGGTCTAGAAGTGCCATCACAAACGTATTAATGCCGGCGTGACGAACTCGGTGCCTTACGGACTCAAGAAGCATATTCTAGGCCTTCCTAGAGTCACATAGGTTCCCAGACTGGGAAAAGCTCATAGCGGACTCCCTCTATAAAGAAAACAATCACTATAAGTCAAACAAGAAATGACCAAGAGGGGGGGTGAATTGGTGCAGAATAGAAAAAAATAGACTTAAATGCTCAATTAAAACTTTCAATCAAATAGCGGAAGCAATTCAATTAGCTAAATGCAATAGTAATTAAACTAATTGAAAAATAAAACAAATAATAATTAATTAAAAAAATAAAACAAGCAACTAAAGCAACCAAATTCAATCAAGAGCAAATCATATATGTAAAAGTAAAGAGAGTAGGGAAGAGAGAATCAAACACATGATTTATAGTGGTTCGGTCCCAACTTGACCTATGTCCACTTCTCCCAAAGACATTCTTTGGAGTTCCACTAACCACAAATAGAAAACAAGGGAGATTTCAAGGCTATCTACAACCTTTATAATGTGAGATTTACAAGGCTATCTCACTACCTTTAAAATGAAGATTTCTAAGGCTATCTTCGACCTTTACAAATGATTTTTCTAAGGCTAACTCACAAACCGAACTCAAGTGTTTTGGCTTACACTCAAAACCCAAAACCCAAGTGTTTCAAGGTACACACTTAAATATGTCCTTGTGTTTTAGTGTCTCTCACACAATATAAAAAGAAAGTGAAAGTTATAAGAAGAAGAATCAAGGTTTTTTCTCACAATTACAACATAAACTCTCAAAAAACTTATCAATATTGTGACTCTTAATTGCTATTCTTTCTTCAAGCTCTTGTGTATGTTTTGATGCCTAAAATACCTCCTTTTATGGGAAAGAAATTAGAAATGGGCCGTTCTCAATCAACCAAGAAATTTAAACTTTCTTGGTGAGGCTTCATTCTTCAAGGCTGCCAGGTTGCTTGACAAATGTAGCATGTCACCTTTAAAATTCAATATCTCTAGCTTTGATTGTTGAAAATTTATGATTCCTTTTTTGTTAGAAACTAGAAATCCATACATTTTCAACAATATATGCACATTTTTTGGATATTTGTATATTTTTTGCAATAATTCAAACAATTGACGCCTAAAGCATGTGACGTACAGCTGGAGTAGTCTATATTCAAACAAGAATATCTCCTTGTAGAAAATTCAAAATGCTACACCATTTTTTGTATTGAAATGTAGACTTCCAGAGCTACAACCGCACACAATTTCACATTCAAATAATTTTTTTACAATTTTTTCCACAAGTTTGAATACAACCTATGTGTTCAGTCCCTTGTTTGACAGCATGACCATAAATCACTCAAAAATTCATATCTTTATTTTTTCAACTCCAAAAATTCAAATAAAAATTTTCTGAATATTAGACATATCGGGCTTTTAATCCATATATAATTTATAATATGATTATTGTCCAATTACTGCAATTAATTCTTTTAATTCAGCCAATCTGAAATTGACTCTGCATAATTAGTTTTTCTTAAGTCCTAAACTTCCAATATACCATGCCCAATGTGCATAAGTTGTAGGTTTGACTAGCCCATGACATATTTTATCTTTTTATGCCATGTCTTTAACTTTTAACTCAAAAACTCTCACCAATTAACCCAAGTGTTTTATTGAGGTTTACATTTGAACCTATCCACCTAAGCTAAACACCATTATCCCAAATATTTTTAATAAGGTTTACACTTGAACCTATCCACCTAAACTAAACACCATTATCCCAAGTGTTTTAATAAGGTTTATAACTGAACACAATTATCCCAAGTGTTTTAATAAGGTTAACACTTAAACCTATCCACCTAAGCTAAAACACTCATTAAAGCTCATTACCATTATTAAGGTTTGACCAAGTCTTATGACAACTGATCTCGTGGTCGTTAAGGAATGACCACATCTTATGATAAGTGATCTTCTGACCCCTTTATTGGTTTGGACGTCACATTACGATTCTTCATCGTCATACATAATCTTCATATATAACACTTTGAATACCATTAAGAATTCCATCATCATCACTCACATTTTACCAAACCTATCCATCACTTCTTCATCAACACCATGCACTACTTATTATCACTCATTATGCACTCCAAAACATCATTAATATCCCTTGATCATCTTCATCAACTATTCTTATGCATTTGATATGCATCCATCACCTATAAAGCACTCAGCAAATATATTAGCACTAAAAAAATGTTTTGCATCATCAAAATTATTAATGGATCCTTGGGGTCAACAAAACATGCATTCGCAAGCATGGTGACAAGACAAAATTACACCAAACAGTACAAACGGGTGCTGAATTCACAAACCATTTGTACACCGAGGTTTCAGGCATCCAAACACTTAAGGACAATAGAATCACAATAGTACAATCACAATTCAAAACAAATGAGTTTTGGACAAAAACACACTTTCACAAGGAAAACAATCTCGAAAACAGGCAAAATGCATGAACGCATGCGAACACGACGATCACAGCCCCGATCACACCCACACATGCATGTTACTGCCTTACACAGGCAGTAATATGATCACAATTTGAAAACAAGAATGTTTTGAATCACAATGCAAAATCTCACGACAAACGGACTAAAGATTAGTGAAAAATGCATGAACGTATGCAAAACATAGGGGTTACAGGCCCTAACACACTTACAGACATGTATTATAGTCACATACAGTCCATAATACAATCACAGTTAGATAACAAACAAGTTAAAGGTTTAAAACAATTCCTGCACATAGACAGGCCACAGATTCGGCCAGACCATTGAACATCCGGCCGGATGATCACAATGGTTTGGCTGGATCTTTGAGAGCTAAATAAAAATTCGATCGAATATTTGCACATAAACTCATAGTTCATAAATAGAGTAGGGCACTACAACATACAAAACATCACTGTCCAGGGCTCGAGAGCACTAGAAAAAGTCTCATACAGTCACACACTGACACAAGAACACAATGCATGCATAGTAGGAACTTCCCAAATCAATGCGAAGGTTGAGCTGAACCTTCAAACATCCAGCAAAATGATCATGAAGGTCTTGCCGAATTAGCAAATCAATGAATAGACCTAAAAGTGTACCAAAATGTATCAATACCAACCAACATGTATTGAATCATAATAACCAATTTCTGCTCCCAAATTTGTCAAGGGTTTGATCTTCACCCGTTTCTCCCATCGTAAGCATCTAGGATAAAGACACACCCACCCACTTCGAATATTGAACAAGACTGGTGTAGAAAGAGATCTAGAACATCAACAGTAAGAGGGGGAGCCTCCAAAGGTGATAAAACTGCTTGGTCTCCACCGTCCATGGGTTCTCCACCACCGTCGACCGTTGAAAAGGAAAATGGGAAGAAAAAGAAAATAGAAAAAGAAAAGAGAGGAACAAGCAAAAGGGAGAAGATAATACTAGGGTTTATAAAAAAAAACAGGCAAATACAAGCCAAGGAGAATTAATGGCAGGTTAATTTTTGGTAGAGAAAAAGACAAAGAAACCAAAATTGGCAAGAGAAAAGAGAAGGAAGTGGCGGTTTCCAAAACAAAAGTGGGGGGGCCAAATTACCATTTTGGTCCTTGAAAGTTCAAATACTATGGATAGACCCAGAAATCAGAAAGTTCATGGCAAACAAGTCCAAAATAAGTTTTAAACTACTGCAATTAGGCCCAGAAGTCAAATTGACTATGCCAGATGCATCAAAAAAATTCCAGACAACTCTACAACCAGCTAGCATATTTTTCAGGGATGTAGCCAAGCCCCAAATAATTTTTTGGAACTCCCAAGATCAATTTCAAAAAATTTGGACGACAGCAAGTCATTTACCAAAATTCTAAACATGAGACAAACGAGTCACCACCAAAAAATTTGACAAGATTTTCAGACAAATTTTAGATGAGTCATCACCAACAGAGTCACAACAAGTCACTTCTGAAAAATTCTAGTGATAAGCAGGTCATCACCAGCAAAATACTGCAAATTGACAAGCTAATCGATAATGATTCACTTTCAAAATTCCCAAACAAAATGACAGATGAGTTAACCTTAACAAAATTACTGTAAAATGGATATCAGGTCATCCATAACAAAATTCATCAGAAGACTAGAAGCTTCAGCAGCATCCAAAATTTATTAAAATTCCTTAGGATTCTAGTGTCCTGGATCACTAGTCTAGGAGACATAGGCGTGTCTTAAGCTTTTTAGGTGATCCCCGATGTCCATATAGGTTACCAGAGACCTAGATTTCTAGTCTATCAGACATATGCATGTCTTAGGCTTTCCGGGTGATCCTCGATGTCCATCTAGGTTGACAGTGACCTAGATTTCTAGTTTAGCGGGCCCAGGCATGTCTTAGGCTTTTCGAGCTTGGCCCGACATCCACCTAAGTTACAAATGGGTTAGGTTTCCTATCTAGCTTGACCATAGAGTGTCCTAGACTCAGTCGTAGAAAGGCTACCTCTGGCATTTTGGCGACGCCTATCGACCACCTAGGCAGGATCCTCTTCTGTATCCATTTCTTTGCTTGTTTATGTTTATTTACTTTTCCTTGCTGATTGCTTATTCATTTGATTGGCTAACATTGCAAAACTTCAAAAAATTGGGGGCAACTGTACACACTTGATTTTTGGATGCAAGTAAGTGGAAGCGGCGCAGGAGCCCAATAATGAATACGGTCTAACCTGGACCACTCTATCACCCAGTTTCTCATAGAAATGAGCCGAAGGGTCAAAAATGATTTCAAAATGTTTGTAAAAATGAATTTTAGGCCCACTGATGTTTCGATCGGATGTTCAACGATCCGACCGAACCTTCATCATTTCTACTTGGCCCATATGTTACAGAAAGTTCATTTTAGGCCAAAAAGCCCAAATGGCCCATCGTTGATCATTCAATCGGATGTTCACCAAAGATTTAGCTGGATGGTCACTTTGATATGATAGGTTATGGGCCAAGATGCATGAATAGTAGTGCACTCGATATTTATAACCTACACATGCCTATACCCGTGCTGTAACTTAAACAAGTTACCGAAGAAGATTCATTTTTCTCTTATAAATACCCTAAGTTTTTACACTATTGGGGAGCGATTTTGAGAGAAACAAAGAGGCATAAGAGAGAAAAGGAAAAGAAGAGGCATAAGAGAGAAAAGGAAAAGAAAACACACACATACACACTCATTTTTGAAATCCAATTTCTTTATAAAAACTCATTTCTGAATTCTTTGGGTCTTCGAGCAAGGAGACTACATCCATCCAGAAGTTCATTCTCTACCCGAAAGTAGTAACATACCCCTATTTTAAGGGCAACCAACCATCCACAAAGCATCCATGCATCCAGAATAAGCATATTCTTATATTTATCTATTGCTGCTTAGCTTACTGTAATTTTCCATATTTCATATACTAAGTTTGTTTCACATTCTGATTGAATTTATGAGTCCCACATGAAGTTAGGATGATGTAGCACCTACCGGATTCAATTTTGAAGCTCTATAGCCCAAGCTTCAAACTTGAACACTATCTGACTTGAAGACTTGGGTTGTTATGATAAGCAATTTCTATAGACCAAAATAGATTCATAGGAGTAGTTTAATATTTTATTTGTCATGTGTATTTATTATTCATAAAGATTTGTAGTAATATAGGGGAAGGCATATTTTAAGCCTGAATTACAGGTCCGGTCGGATGTTCATGTCTTAAACGGATGTCCCACCTGCTTCGATTATTTTTTAAACTTGGGCCTGGCTCAAATTAAACATTCAGCCGAATCTCCATCCCAAGGTCTGGTCGGACCTTCATGATCATGAGAAGAAGGGGAGAAAACAATAATGTGGATCGACTGATTCGAAGTTTCGAGTTCGACTAGTAAATCCTCTCCTAGATAAGTCGGTTGATCAGTAAGATTCTCTTGTTATTTTTGTGTAAATCACTTAGAATTAATTGTAAATAATTAAGTAGACATTTAATAAAATAATCTGATAACTAGTAAATAAAAGACGGTAAAAATCATTTCACCTTTCCTTTCTTTGTGGGTGTATGTATATTCCTGCCATTTTATTTTTTGATAAATATTGAATAAATTAATGTGCAAATATTAACTTGTAAATATATTAGAAATCGATCATGGATGTTATGCATGTAAATGAATAAGGTAATAATCCACTTGGCTAATTCTTACTAAAATAAGTAGTAACCTACTAATGCATCAATCAACACTCAATCAATCAAGGTTAACTGCAACGGACCTAATGTAGGAATAAAAGGAGACATCATTATCATCATCATGAAGAAACAAGTGAAAGTACAAGCCAACATGATGATAGTGATGAAGAAGAGATGGCAAAGGAATATGAGCGCTTAATGAAGAAAATGGAGCACCTTATGAAGAAAGATGGTAAAAACAACTTCAAGAGATTCTTGAAGGAAAAGAACAAACTCATATGCCTTGGGTGTGAAAGAAGTGGACATGTGAAGAGTGAGTGCTTCAAACTCAAGATGGAGCAAAGTGATAGGCACAAGGGCTTTAAGGATAAATGGGATGGAGTTAGTTCCGGCTCCGACTCAAGCATTCAAAGTGAGAAAGCCAATCTTTACTTCATGGCCTTTGAGAATTCTTCACATGAGGTAACATCTCAATCCACTTCTTGTAGTGATTATTATGATGATGATGATTGTGGAAAGCTTAAAATGATTAAGGCATTAAATGATAAGTGCAATTTATTTTTTACAAAAGTGAAATTTTATAAAGAAAAGTGCACTAATCATGTAAAGGAATTGGAGGACCTTAAGGTGGTAGTAAATAATCTTAAATCGTCTAATGATGATCTTAAGAAGACTTTACAAGACAACCTTGAAGCTCAATCTTCAATGGAGACTCTTGAAAAAGAGAATGACTCATTGAAGAAAGAGTTAGAGAGTGTGAATAACACTCTTTCTAAATTTCATAAGGGGAAGAGGGATTTGGACAATCTTTTAATGTCCCAAAGATCCACTTCTACCAAGCATGGACTTGGTAATGATGGAGCATCTACCTCATCAACCAAACCCATGGTGTTTGTGAAATCCTCCACCATC
>CANYLF010598355.1:0-10829 GCA_948193215.1 Bocquillonia castaneifolia | reverse complement strand
TGTCGTGTTGAAAATTATCAGGTCTAATTGTACCTTTCCATAAAATTTTTATTTATAATTTAATGACTCAACTTTGTTTATTTTGTATTCGAATGTAGATGAAAAATGTGTTTTTATATTAGTTATTTCAACTTTTTATTTTTTTTATAGGTTTTACAATCCCGAATATCCAGAGTCTCATTTGAAATTTCGATTAATTCCGGATCGAGTGAGTTCCATCTTAGAAGCACACATTCTTTCCGTGTAGCTCTAAAGATTTTTTCTTCAACTTTTTAATTTGATTGTAAAAGGTTAATCACGTTCAAGATTCAACTGAAATTTAAACATTTGTAAGCATATATTTGAATCCAATTACATTCTAATATTTAGATATGTATCTTCTTTCCAATCTGACTTCATTTAAAATAAAATTATATTATATAAAATTTATATTCTGAATGAATGTAAATTACATAAATTTATTTTGTAGTTTTCTTAAAATAATAATATATAAAAATAAATTACACTGACTACTTTTTATGAAATTTATATTAAATTTAAAATTTTAACCTTTTAGTAAAAATATGAATTTTATTATTTTACAATTAAAAAGGGATTGTCTCAAATAAACATTCAATCTATCATATTCTTTAGTAAATTTTATAAGTTTTCTTTCATCTAAAAAACTTATAAAATAAAAGATAAATTCAAATTATATTTTAAACAATTTTATATTGAATTTTACAATTCAATATAAAATTATTGTTTTTTCTAAAATGTCTTTATTGGAACTCTAAAAATGTCATTTATGAGTTAAGTGTTTTTTTTTATTGAATTTGATATTTCCAATGTAATAAATAATGGTATATTTTAGGCTTTAGATAGTTATGTCTTAAAAATTACATATTATTTTGGGACACTAAATTAGCTAAAAATACATATTATTTTGGGACGGAGGGAATATTGATTTTTAACTTCAATTGTATACTTTTCTAAAAAAAAAAACTTCAATTGTATACAAATTTTTTGAAGATACAAAATAAATGTCATATAATTTCTTCATAAAATACCACATAGATTTATAATTACATTATTTAAAATTTTTATTATAACATTATATTATATTAATATAAATTTACTATTTTTTAAATATTTTTATAAATCAAAATTATTTTTAGATAAAACACAACAATATTAAAAGAGATATGGAGTGATCAACCGATTAGATAATAGTTTTTAATATTTAAATTCAAAATTTTAAGATCATTAATTATTTAACCGGTTAATCATATTTAATGGTTCACTTTTCAGTTTTAAATAAATTTTATATTTAATTCAGTGGCTCATCATTTTTTAGCCTACAACTATAAAAAAAAAAAATCATATTTAACGTTTCTTTTTTTCTAATTTCACATAGATAATACATGAATACTTTTATTAAAAAATCAGATAATTAAAACACATTTTTTAAAAAAAAGAACCACCTTTTTTTTTCCTAACTCCAGACAGATCCAATATAAATTCGAGGTTTCTAAATTTGAAAAAGAAAAGGGGCGAGGGCGGTTATGCTCATGCATAATAGCGTTGGCCTAACCCCTTGAATCATAAATAAACCCTAAAAACGATAGGCCAAAAAATTAGCTTTCATTTGTGTGGCAATGTATCCACAGAATGACGATGATGAAGAAGATGAGATGTACAGCGAGGATGATGAAGGCTTAAACGATGACATCGAAGCCTTAAGGCGTGCTTGTACAATCGTTGGTACAAACCTCGCCGACGAAGAAATCGAAGAAAATGAAAACACAGACGACGCCGTTTGTTCTTCTGATGATGATTTGGAATTGTTTAGAACCATAAAGAATCGGTTTCCGACCAGTGAATTGAAAGAATCTCTCTCTTTGTGCACTCTTCCACCTGATGATGATGATGAACAGCTAGAAGATGATTTTGATTTCGAAACTCTCTGTGCTGTTCAAAGAAGATTCGCTGCTTACCAAAACAGCAACAATCACAACAACGGTAATATTTTCTTTTTCGTTTGATTGTTTTTATTTAAACAGAAACTAACTATTTACTGTTTAATCCTTATTTATTTTTATCTGTACCGATGTATTAATTGGTTTAGTGTACCAAAGTTGATTCTTTGTATGAGATTTTGTTCATATAATATTAGTTAAGGAAATTAAAAAAAAAAAAGTACTTTAAGGATTGTTAATTGGTGATGTTGCGGTTGTTGTTAGGTTTAGCTGTTACGTTTATTGGATTTTTTTTTTTTTTTGCAAATTGATAGATATCTCGAGAAGAGCTGAAAAATTGGTAGAGACACCAGAAGATGCTGAGGGAGGTGGTGATATTAGCTCTAATTTAATATGTCACACTGAAGACATAAGACAGCAACCCTCAGATGATTATCGTGTTTTGGAATTCAAAAATTCTTCTAGTTTGCCAAAGTCTTCACATGTATTTCTTGATGCCATTAAGAGGAACAGATTGTGTCAGAAGTTTTTGCGAAGTAAGTTGGCTCAAATCGAAGCAAGAATTGAGGACAATAAGAAATTGATGCAACGGGTCAAGCTCTTTAAAGACCTTCAGGTTTCATGTAGAAAAGTTACTGGCCGAGCATTGGCACAGGGGAAGGATCCTCGAATTCAATTGATATCGGCACAAAGGACGTTGAGTTCTAGAGAGTCAACGGTAATCTTCTCTAATGATTATTTATTTATTTACTTACATTGGGTAAACATTCTGTCGATGACCTCTGTTTTCAAAAGAAAATCAATGCAATAAATTGAATGTTAAAGTACCACTAGCCTTTGGTTAATTTTATGGACTCTCTGTTTAATGGGTACCAATGAAGTCAATTTCTAGAATTTGAATATTTCTATATTTCTAAATCTGTAGTTTGTACTTTGTCCACTTATGATGTGGGTTTTTACTTGCTAGTCAAGTTTTGGAAACCAGTACATGTTTTGTTTCTGTCTTGATTATTCTGGGTGCACCTGAAAATGGATTATGTGATTGTTATGTTTATGCTTTTTTTAATTTAACTTGCACTTTACCAAAGACTTATTTGACTTATTCAGGTTAATGATATAAAGGCTTCTGCCATGCATGATGGTCCAGTGGAGAACTCTCATGCTGCAAAATATAGGATGTCATTGGAAAATTTTCCTCTAACATTGAAGCCTAAGAAATGGACAAAGGGAGAAAGGGAGAATCTTAGAAAAGGAATAAGGCAACAATTTCAAGAAATGGTGCTCCAGTTATCAGTGGATCAGTTGAGGTATTTTGAGTCACATTTAGATTGTATCTATTGTGTTCTGCAACCTTATGATGTTTTAATGCATGCATGTATATCTGCCAAGAAATTTGATGAGTTGCACAGATGATTTTGAAGCTCAGTTTCTCATTATAAGATCATGCTTTGCTTCAAACCTTTCTCTTTGCAAGCAATTGCTGGCACATATATGCATAGAATTCATCCCCTTCTCTCTTATTTATGTTTACCGTGGTACTTTTTAAGTGTCTTATTTCTAACTAAATGCAAGATGGGATTTATTTTAGTTGGTGCAAAATGTTTTGGTGAACAGAAGTGAAAACGTGATTATCTGAAGTTGCCATCAGTTTTTCAAATTTTAGTTATTTCATATAGTCATTGCAAAAATCATTGAACTGCTTTATAATGTTTAACCTATAGGCGGTAACGGTTTTCAGATGACAATTTGTTTTATGTATTTGAAATTGAACTGATGTTTTTAATGTGCTTCTTATGGATCACTACATGAGGTTTAAAATGAATATTGATGAAGAGCAAAAAGCGATTAGACTTGTCTATAGCAAATGATATGCAGCTTACTTAAAAGTCCTGCTGTGTATTTTAGGAAAATGTGCTTCTTTATAGTGCTCGTTGCTTTGCACTTTTAGTGCACCCAGGTGCATTTATGAACAGCTGTAAATTTTAGTAATCAGAAAATTTTTATTACTTCAGATGATGTCCCATCTATGGAGAAGATTAGATGTAGAACTGTATTCTTGTTTTTTTGATGAGAAAGGCAGCAGTCTCTGCTCTATCTTTGTGACTTTTCATGTGTGCTTTTATCCCTATTGGTGCTGTAGACATAAGATATATAAATATACATTTTTTTTTTAATTTTTGTGGAGAAGATTTTCTTCTGATTTTATTTCTTAATGTAATTTCTGACACACTGTACTTTAAAGTTGTTCAGAAGGGTCTCCTGAAGGTGTGAATAATTTAGAGGCTGTTTTCTTGTCAATTCGAGATCTGGGAATTACCCCAGAAAGGATAAGAGAGTTTCTTCCAAAGGTTAATTGGGATCAATTGGCTTCCTTGTATGTTGTCAATCGTACTGGTGCAGAATGCGAAGCACAGTAAGTGCTCTCTTTAAGTGCTTATTTTATATTGTGGCGTGTATGATCTATAAATCTAAATCTAGGATTACGGATGCAGAACCGCACAAAAATTGTGAGATTAAATGTTAATAATACAGTTGAGATCTGATATGATTATGCCATAAAAACATATGTAATGGAATACAGACGCTGACCTCAGTCTGTGCAAAATACTGGCATGTTAAGCAGAATGCTAGATAGAATCTTCTGCATTTTTTAGGATAAGATAAACTGAAAGATATGTCTGCCTTTTCAAGATAACAGTTATTGCATCCTTCAGGTTGCTTAAATAGTTGGTGGGAAATTAACTCGATATGGCTATGATTCTACACTTGATAGCTACTAATTTAATGTCAGAAGCACAATGTCTAGACTTACCCCTTGCCATAACATAATTAAATTAATGAACAAGAAAAAACAGTTCTTAGATGTGCTAGTAGCCCTTAGATGATGAGGATTTTATTTATCTATGTCACATGCCACATTTTTTTCTAGGTTACCTTGTTCAGTTTCTGGTCTCATTTTGTGCTATCCTTTGTCAGTGATTAGTAGATTCTTATGCAGTTGTCTCTGGTGTCAGTTTATGCTGCGCTTGACTAGTGTTTTCATGTTTATTGATTTTCAATGAAGCACACGCTCTTCAATCATTTTCAATGAAGCACACGCTCTTCAATCAAGCTAGCTTCGCAGATTTCTATGACGATCACCATCTCATGCATCTTAACCATTGTTGGATTTGAATAAAAGTCCAAGGTTAACACAGGTCATAAAGGTGGGACCCATAAATATCATGTGCTTTATTCAAAACAGTGGTGTTGATTGCATCTGGTGATTGGCATCAGATGTCTGCGACGCTTGCTCTTTTTTTTTTCCATCAAACTATTTTCACCATCTAAAGCCCAATTAATGTGCTGTACTGTTTTTTGTCTTGATGTGATAATCCATGCAGGTGGTTGAATATTGAAGATCCATTAATCAATCACAGCAAATGGACTTGTGAAGAGGATAAGAAGCTATTGTTTATTGTCCAGGAGAAGGGGATGACTAATTGGTTCAATATAGCAGCTTCCCTTGGCAGTAATAGGACCCCTTTTCAGTGCTTGGCACGCTTCCAGAGAAGTTTGAATGCTCGCATAATTAAATCAGAATGGACAAAGGCAGAGGATGCTCAACTTCAGATTGCTGTAGAAACTTTTGGTGAAAATGATTGGCAGTCTGTGGCTTCTACTTTGGAAGGACGGACTGGTCCTCAATGCTCCAATAGGTCAGTTCCTTTTCCAAACTTTATTTCTTTTCATAATTACGTTGAGTATGCCTTTTAGTTGATAATTAAAAAAATTGTACATATATGATTGTTTTTGATTTTATCCTTTGATTTTCATGGTTTTCTCAGCTTGTTTTGCAAGCCATGATGAATTTGGAGAATAGAAAAACACAAATGATAGCGGATGTGCCTCTGGCACTTTAGGACTAGTTTAACATGCATAGGCAACTAATGTTTGTTATCAAGTGTGCTTCTACTGCAATTTGACACTGAGACTTGCTTAGGGATCAAACCAAAGGATCTTTAGTCATTAAACAAAGAGTTGAATTGGATTGCTGGATTTTGTTTTCTATCATTAGAGATCCTTTTTTATGTATCTCATTATTCTCAGTCTTCACAATGCCAAAAAGAAGTCCCTGCTTATAGAATTGAAATCCTCTAATGATATGACCTGAATAGAGGATACATAAAACAATTCTTAAATAAAGAATTGAGGCTGCTTGATTGAGTGCATGATTTCTAGAAAACTGAAAAGCAGCATTACAACTGATGCATGTGAAAATAATGCCTAATGCAATGAAAATATGATCAAAGATGAAGAGAATACCTATAGAAAGTATAGCTATTGTTCAACCTTACTGATTCTTGAAGGTTGTCTCCAGTTTAAATATGAAGGATAGATGGTAAAAAAAAATTTCTCATCACCCTTGATTTACTCATACTATATAGGACATCCTTGAGATGTGAGCCATTACTGTTTCAAGCTAACTTAATTATTGTTTAGAAACCATTTTGTTTGTGTCAGATAAATGTCATCAGGAATTAGATGATTTTCTGCTTCTGATATGTGCTGCCCACCATTATGGAAGAATCCTTATTTGTCTTAAATTTTCTTCTGGAAGTGCAAGCGGTATTTGGTTCACTCTCTTTTCCATCATTTATCTTATTGTGAGAAATGTCTCTCTTGACTCCTATGATTTTTGAATTTGACTTATTTTGAAAATCTTCATCAACTAGTCCTAGTCCTTTTACTGGTATTACCATCATTTGGACATCATTTTATGTGGTTCTTTTGTATAATGGCACCTACTAACTGATATTTTATGACATGCAGATGGAAGAAAACCCTAGATCCAAGCATTTCCAGAAAAGGCAGATGGACTTTGGATGAAAGCAAACGCTTGAAAGTAGCTGTGATGCTACTTGGTCCAAAGAATTGGAACAAGATAGCGCAATTTGTACCAGGCCGAACTGGTGTGAACTGCAGAGAAAGGTATGAAGGAAGAAGCTTGAAGGTGATGCAGATTTCTCTTGTATGATCTAATATTTGCTTCCATTTCTATGGCAGGTGGTTTAATTGTGTAGATCCATCTTTGAAAAGGAATGGGTGGTCTGAAGAAGAAGACTCAAGGTTAAAGGAAGCAATTGAAGAATGCGGATATTATTGGGCAAAGATTGCAAAATGTCTCCCACCACGGACAGATAGTGAGTGTAGGAGGTACGGTGTTTTGTCCATTATGAATTAATTTCATTTTCCATGTCAAGTTCTTTGTGATTTCAATTTGACTTGTTTTCTGCTCAAAATCAGGAGGTGGGAAGTTCTATTTCCACACGAAGTGAACTTGCTCCAAGAAGCTAGAAGAGTGCAGAAAGCTGCACTTATTAGGAATTTTGTGGACCGTGAGTCAGAGCGGCCTGCACTTGGTCCTCATGATTTTGTTCCTCCACAAATTACGGGATCAGCATCTGAGCCTAACAATATGAACAAATCCAGGAAAAGTAAGAGGAAAGCCAGGTATGCTCTTCATTTTTTTCTTTTGTTAGTCTTAAAATGCCCTTTCCTTTTTTTTCTTCTTTTGTAGATCTTAGTTAGTGATGCCTTCATTTCTTGCAGAGAAGGGGCAGTAATCAGGTCGGATAAACAGTCTGCACCTCAGTAAGCTATCCTTTCAGCAATATTAGCAGTTTGTTTCTTGTATATTAGAATAAACTGAGATCTCCATATGTACTGTGCTGTTGAGAATTATCTGCGTGTTACATTGTCTATAGGTTTTGTCTTGTATTAATTGTAAGTTTCATTGTCCATGGGATTTTTACATTTTTTAATGGAATGCAGTTCAAAAAGGAATGCGTCATCCAACAGATCTAAAGAAGAAATGAAAATATCTTCTATGGGGCATCTGAGAATGACAAATGGCACTGAGATTGATAAAAAATGCCATACTGAACCAGCTGAAGATGACTTAATATCAAATGATGTTTCAACATGTATGACAGTAACCGATGTCCATTGTTGTGATACTAGAAAGACTGAAAAGGTTCGCAAATCGCTGCTAAAACAAAATAAGCTTATCAAGAAAGAAATTGGTACTAGCCGGTGTCATCATATGTTACACCTTGAAAGCTTGGAGCCAGGTGATGGTGATCATACCAGCAGTGGCAAAAATACCACTTCAGCAAAGAAAAGATCTCCCAAGCAGAATTCTGGGACAGCAACGTCAGGAAAGAAAAGATCTCACAAGCAGCATCCTGGGGGAAACATGTGTAATAAATCAGGCAATGGAAAGACTAAGAAGTTACCAGGAGATGCTACTGATATTTCTAAGTTGTCTAATGATCATCTGGATCCAAAAAATGGAGAGCAAGGTGATGCTTCTAGTCAGGCCAGTCAATTAAACTTGCGAAGGATAATAAATATGGAGTCAGCTGAGTGTGTCGATACTGCAGCCTGTGAAACTACGGAACTAAGTGTTCCTAGTAATGAAGATATTGAGAAGTCTTCTTTGGACCAGCCTTCCAAATGCACAGGTGATAGAAGTATAGAATCAATTGAAGGAGAACATGTTACTTCAGTTCCTTGCCAACATGAAAGACAGAAGAGGTCAAAGCTTAGAAGCAAATACCATTCCAAGAAAGTTTTAGAAACGATTGATGAGGACAATATTACACTTGCCTCCTTTTTTGCTTCAGTTAATAGCAAATCTTGTTCAAAGAGGTTTTTGGATACAAGTGATGAGGATAATGGTACACTTGCTTCCTTTCTTCAAAATAAAGCAAAAAAGAGAAAGATCCAAGCCTTTGAAAATGATAATTAGACTGATTTTCCCTCTCCATTCAAAATGGGATCTGAGTAGGTGTTCAAAAATTGAATTCATTTTGTAGAAATTTTCGTTCTCTACCAGGACACTGAAGTCCGAATCTTGGCTTGCATAATTAGAGAGGCTTGTAAATGTATTTTTCGAGATGTCCCTTGCATCCGAGGCGAAAGAGGTCAGCTTGTCACTTGAAGGTGAGATTTTGGTGTATATTTTTGCTGTTTATTCCTTCTAATATTCTATTGGTGCATTAAACATTCAGTCAAGTAAATAGATTAGTAGATCCAATGCTGGTTAGATTTTTTGATTCATAAATTTGGGGAACAGCGGTGAACTGTTCTAGGTATAGTTTGAAAGTTCCATTGGTAGTGCAGGGAAAAACTGTACATCCTCTATGGATGAGAGTTTCACAATGAAACTTATGCTCCTGCGATTTTGGCCAAAAATTTATAATATGAAAATATTATTTCTTAGTTTTCAACTTGTATACACATTTATGATTCTTTCTCTTCATTCTTGATCTTGTTGGATTGCTTTTGATCACATTCACAATTGATATTTTTTTTCATGGTCTTGAGACGTTTAAGAGGGAGATTTGGTCTCCCTTCTTTCATCAGCAAATAAACACCATGTTTTTAAGATGTCTTGGTGTCTGCCATCTGCTAGTGCTGAATATGAGAGGTAATCTAACCTCTTATAATATGCAGTTTCTGTTTGTTTAAGCTTCATTGAGAAAGTGAAGAGTTATAGTTATTTATTTTAAATGTACTTTGAAGATATTATTGTCCAATGACCTTGATATTTAATAAATTTAAAATAAATAAATACAATTTTAGCAAGGATAATTAGTATCCTTAATATTTAATAATTTTAAGATTGTTTACTTATAGAAAATAGTTTCTATTTTCCAACTTTAGTTTTTTAAGAAATTTTTTTTTTTTTTTGTAGAAAATTTAGAAGACAATGTTCATTAGAGAATTCTTTTGGACCCTTCACTTCAAAACCTCTTGGAAACCATACAATGTCCCTTGTCGCGCCTTCACCTAAACGCCTATAAATTATTCACTGCCATCTCAATCACGTGTCAACTAAAATGCTACACCCTGACCCCCGAAATCTTCTTAAACGCATATAGTGTGATGGAGAGAGTAGGGACTTCTGAGTACGTCGCCTTTCAAGCGATCAAGAAGAGGTTTGAAGGTCTCAAAAACCATCTGAAAGGGTGGCGAGACAACTTTTATATAGTGACTTGTGAAACAGGGTGGGGAAAATCCTTAATAGCTGGTCCATCCCCCTCAAAAAACCTAAACGAGTGAGGACATTAAGCAGCACCGCTGTGGAGGTCGCACAATTTTTAGCCAAACATCCCAAAGTTCATCTTGAGACCCTCCTTAAGAAACATCTTTATGGGGAGGATTTTATCCCCAAAACCAAACCTTTTGGCCCTCGGTTGGTAGATGAATTTGATGAAGATTCAGAAGAGGAAGAAGCTGACGTAGGAACTGAAGCTGGCGGACCCAACCTCTCCCCATTAGATGGTACTTCTTTTCTCCCTTTTACTTATATTTACTTTATCTATTCTTGTATAGATGCTGAGAGTCAATTATGTTGCTATGATGGCCGCAGCAGGAGCAGGGGCGAACCCTTTAACTCCACCCACCGCGCCCCCCCCACCCCCCCCCCCCCCCCAAGGAGAGGATACAACAACTGTTGCTAATCAACCTCCTCCTGTGGAATCAACCATCCCTGAGGCTACCAAGCAGAAACCTTCCGAGGCGACTCGCAAGAGGAAGAGATTGGTGAAGGCTAGATTGAAGGCGTCAGCCGCCCCAAAGAAGACTCGCTCTCAGCTGTTGGAGACCATTAATGATGGGTCCTCTGGCTCTGAGGGCGAGCTTGCTGACGCTAGTACTTATGCCCAGGGATGGGTGGACGAGCTGGGGAATCCCACCGTCAAGGATAATCGAGTCGTCGCCCTGATCAGCAGGGAAATAAGCCTTCCTGTTGATATGGAAGGTCTTTCAGGGCGAACTCACAACTCGCTTGCTTTACAAGCTTAGGAACACATGCTCTCGGTA